>JAHHZJ010009983.1:0-12005 GCA_021437245.1 Aegilops speltoides
AGAGGAAGGAAGGCTGAGCTGCATCCTGATTCTCTTCTTTGAAGCCTCACACTTGGTGAGCACCTTCTAGCGAGTGCCATGTTATAGAATTGATCAAAGCTGAGTAGGCTCGGAAAGAACAAGAGATAGCTGCAGATCCTCTCGAAGGCCACCTCTGAGCGATAGATCATACTTTTCTCATCGAGAGCGTCTTGTTTAGCGAATCGAGCAAGTTTACGAGCTGTATGTTGTATTAGTACTGACATGTTTCCTTGCTTTAGATTCGGAACTCCTCACGCTTGCTCTCAACAACCTTTGGTAGGAATATGGTGAGCTTTAAAGTCTGGCAAATCAGTCAAGTAATCACTCGACCACCTCTAGAATCCTTGTATTCTTGGAACCAATCAGTGCTGATCCTTGAGCTGAAAAGAGCGAACTTGGCGTAGTCCTCGATCGACATTGCTGCATTCAAAATGCTTGTTGATATCCACGAGCCAATTCGGCGTCGTGGCCTCGACACGATGGCGAAAGACTTTGGCTGGTTGGCAAGGACTGGTTGAGTGTAGGAAGCGTGGTGATGATAGAACTGCCCTTGACCTTGATTCCCTTGGTTGCCTTGGCCTTGGTTACGCTCTTGCATCAATTGGATCAACAAGCGGCGTTGGCGTTAGTGGTTGCCATCAAAGTTTGCCATGCCTCCGGAGGGAGGTGGAGGTGGAGGTTCGCGACTCCCATCACTGCGTTCGGATTACGGCGTTGGCGGAGCCATCTGAAGAGGTGACATCCGTTAGCATCTTGATGAGCAGATAGACAAGTTGAATCAGCGGATAGAAATTGCAACATATAGTCTTCACAATAAACATTGAACAGGGATGAGCGAATGAATTCCAAAGTAAACATCATGTCCATAAAGGTGAGAAGCCACTTGATAAGAGATTGATGAATAAAATAAAAACAAGGTATGAATGGAACAAATATGTGGTAAGGATTACCCAATCACAAACCAAATATCTGCGGAAGAAATGCTAGAGCTACTTGAATCCCACCTATAAACTCCGAAACTTTCGGTTATGCAATCAGGTGTTGGGGATACGAGGGAGCAATATATATCTCACCCAAGCTAACAATCCCTACATCCAGGCTATATCCATCCTTCACACATAACCAAGAAACCTTGAAATCGTGTACCTCAACCTTGAAAAGCATCCGTTATCGAGTCATGGCAATACTCCGTACTCACCACGATCTTTGGGTTAGCGGGGTTATCTCACCAATGATGCATAAAAGAGATTTTCGATGTCGGCGTACTAAACTCGGTATTCGAGACAGCGATAAAATTATGGCGACAACACCTCGGAGCTCAACTCCGGGACAACGCCACAACCCTAAATGTCGAGGCAACCAAGACAATGTTGTCATCATAAAACCATCGAACGATTCTAAGATACCAGCGTGATCCTAAAAAATTTTTAGTGAAATTTGAGAAGAAAAGTCAAAACTCTCGTCGGGATACCTCACGGAAGGTCGAAGGACTGGGAGTAAAAGAATTCCTAACTCTCCGATATATATAATCCTAAATGACTCAAAACATTTTTCTAGACACAACTCGGCCACTAAAAGCGATCAAGCGTTGGGGGCTCCTAAGGTCGGGATGGCTCGATTACCAACTTTAGCGCCCTCGATGCGGCTATAGCTCCCACGTGTCGAAGCACGACTTAGAGGCATAACCGCATTGAAAGCAATGTCGCAAGTGAGGTAATCTTCGCACAATCCATGTAATACATAAGGAAAAGGTACATAGTTGGCTTACGATGCCACTTCACACAATTACATGAATAAAGCATTACATCATCGAGATCAATCAAGGTCCGACTACGGAACCAAAATAAAAAGAAAAACCCCACATGCAACAACGATCCCGATCGCTAGCAGGCTCCACTACTAATCGTCGGAAAGGAAACATAGTATCGCCAAGGGCCTCATCATATTCCCACTTCAGCTCGATTCGCCATCAGTAGCGCATCACCGTACCGCATCTTTTGGTAGAATCATGAGCCACGAGGGACTCGACAATCTCACACCCGAGATCAAGACTATTTAAGCTAAGGGAAGGCTGGTGTCAAGAGGAGGAGCTGCTAGCGACTAGCATATATGGTGGCTACATGCAAAAGAGCGAGAAGAAGAAGCAAAGGCGGTCGTGAAGCTATTAGCGATCAAGAAGTGATCGACTACTTCGTCAGCATAACTCCAACACGTGTTCACTTCCGGACTCAGAGAAGAGACCATCACGGTTACATACCGGTTGATGTATTTTAATTAAAGTCAACTTGGGTTTTCTACAACGGACATTAACAAATTCCCATCGCCTCATAACGCGAGCACGGCTTTGAAAGATAATACCTGCGGGGTGTCCCAACAGCCCATAACAAGCTCTCACGGTCAGCGAAGGAATAAACCTTCACCCAAGACACTCGATCGGACTCGGTATCCGGTACATCAAGACATTTCGACAATGGTAAAACTAAACCAGCAAGACCTCCGCTGTCGACAAATCCCGATAGGAGCTGCACATATCTCGTTCTCGGGCACCGGATAAGCTAAGCGTCAGTACCGGCGTAATCCAAGTTGCCAAGAATGGACTTCGCGTGCTCTAGTTTGGACCAACACTCGGAGAGACTTGGCCGGGGGTAAATAAAGATGACCCTCGAGCTCGCGAAAACCCAAGGGAAAAAAGGCTAGGTGGCAAATGGTAAAACCAAGGTTGGGCCTTCTGGAGGAGTTTTATTCAAAGGGGTCCCATAAATCACCCGACCAGTGTAAGAGCATAAGGAACATAACACGGTATAGGGAAACTAGGGTGGCAAGAGTGGAACAAAACACGGGCATAAGGCGAGCCTTCCACCCTTTACCAAGTATATAGATGCATTAATTAAAACAATAGATATTGTGATATCCCAAAATATCCGTGTTCAACAAGGAACAAACTTCATCTTCACTGAACTACAGCGCTATAAGAGGGTGAGCAAGCGGTAACATAGCCAATCAACGGTTTGCTAGGACATGGATGGTTAGAGGTTGACATGGCAATATGGGTGGCATGATATAGCAAGTGGTGGGTATCATGCATAGGCATAGCAAAAGAGCGAGCATCTAGCAAGCAAAGATAGAAGTGATATCGAAGGTATGGTCATCTTGCATAAGGTTCTCGAGTTGTCGAAGGCTGGATCCTCGTGGCGTTCTCAACAGGCTCCTCGTTCACGTACTCGTCTCGGCTCTACCCAAAGCAAGAACACAAACACGGAACCACAATCAAACAAGGAACATATGCCAAGCAATATGATCTGATACATGACATGCTATGCGAGATGTGACATGCTATGCATATGTATGCTCGGAAGGAAAATGATGAACCGGGCATCAACTTGCAAACCAAGTATGCCGCTGGAAAGATGAGATGATTTCGGTTGAAATCGATATAAAGATCACGGAATCGGATGCACGGTTTGCAAATGACAAGCAAAACAAGAATGGCCAAATCTGCGTTTAACAGCCCGATGCTACTTAGCACAACACGAAACTATGCTACAGCACCCCAACATAAAAACAAAGCATATGGCACGAACTACAGGAGATGCTTAACAAAAGAGGAACACTGAGCTACGGCTAAATCACATCATAACATGTTCAAACAAGCATGGAGAAAGTGCTCAAAATATCAGGTTCACAGACTTAGTGAAAATACTAACATGGCAGGATTAACATCGGAAGGCATGTTTAGAGCAAGCAAACAACATGCTACAGGAACTTATAATAGCAAAGCAAGGCATGACATGATTCTACTCAAAGCATATTTCAATAGTCCCTTACTGACCATAAGCCAAAAAGGACTCTAAGAAATGATGGCACCCATGTAAACATTGCAAGTTTTATTACAGATTTCAGACTTAGTGAAATATCAGGACATGGCAAAAACAGATTCAACATGGCATGTTAAATGAGCTCGATGCACTCACTACAGAGCATCTCAAGATAAACTAAGCATACACCCATCAAGAAGACATGGCATAGGAGCTATACATGGCAAGAACAACATCATAGCATACGCGGATCAACTACAGCGACCTCGTGAAAATTGAATCTCAGCAAACAGTCTGTCAGGAAACATTTTCAAGCAAAAGTAGAGCACGAAAATGACATGCTAGACTACTCCATAAATACCAACAAAGACATGGATGGATAGAGCACATCCATATGTCCAAAACACCCTTACTGATCATGCTCAAAAAGGGCATAGATCTCTCTGAAACAACATGAACATATGGCATAAAATTAACATCAGGACAAGACTTAGTGAAATCACTAAGTTCCTGAAATCAGCAACATCATCATCCCTACTTTGCATGCTTGTTCTAGTCAACACATAGCTCACAAAAATACATGGAAAACACCCCTGGAAAGATGGCATGGCAATGTTCAACTCACATGTAGAACTCAAATTCATAGGGTGCACACATAATTCATGGCAAAAATGACAAAAGAGCTCGAACTGATAAGATTCTGAAACTAACGATCTGAAGCTATCTTCCAACAGCATTTCGGGCATCAAGATGAGCTCAAATGCAAATGATGCAATGGAATAAATGATGTACTCTTCGAGGCAACAATTTGCATATTTACGCCCAAAAGAGACCACGGTTGCGGAGATGTGATGCTATGAAAATGCAAATTACTCATATGAGGACTTAGACAATTTTGGCGATATATCGAGCAACCAGGACGTCTGACGGCGGCTGTGGAGAATCGCCGGACTTCCGGGATCGGCGACCTGAGCAGATGGGAGGCAGCATGCCGGCAGGCGGCATGGCGAGCGGCGGATGAGTCGGCGCGGTTCGAGCGGGCGATGGCGGAGCGGCGCGGCGCGTGGTAGTGGGCGCAGGGCGCAGGCGGGCTGGCGTGTGAAGGCAGCTGGCCTCATGTGGTGTGCCGCTGTGGGCGGTGGCAGGAGCCATGTGGCAGCCTTGATAGTGTGGCGCGACGGTCCGCCCGTCGGACGTGTCCGGGGAGAGGAAGCGGAGCTAGGGTTTGCCCGTGAATTCGGAGGGTCTTGAAATAGGCATAGAGGAGCTAGGAGAGTCCAAATGGGGTGTAGTTTTCGCCCACGATCGTGATCGAGCGACCGAGGGCATGGAGGGAGTTAGATGGGTTATTGGGCTGTTTTGAAGGGTGTTGGGCTGCAACTTAAAAGAGGCCTTTCGAGAGCGGTTAACCGTTGGAGTACCAAACAAACTCCAAATGACCGAAACTTGACAGTGGTCTACGGTGCTATACCAGGCCACTTGGCAAGGCTCGGTCCATTCGAGAATGTTCAACACCGCTACGGAAAAAGAACAAGAGGGGCGCGGGAACATAGGAGTGTCGGATTGCAAAAGCGACAGACGGGAATATGCTCGGAATCATGAGGCGAACACGTATGCAAATGAGATGCACATGATGACATGATATGAAATGCATGACATAAACAAAATGCAAAATGAAAACAAAACCCAACCACGGAGGGAAAATCATAGCACATATCCGAAAATGGCAAGAGTTGGAGTTACAAATATGGAAAGATACATCCGGGGTGTTACAACACTCCACCACTACAAGAGGATCTCGTCCCGAGATCTAGGACTGAAAGAACTCCGGATATTCGGAACGGAGGTGATCCTCGCGCTCCCAGGTGGCTTCTCGATCGGAATGGTGTGACCACTTTACTTTTAGGAATTTGATTGACTTGTTGCGAGTCTTGCGCTCGGTTTCTTCAAGAATAGCAACGGGGTGCTCATGATAAGAAAGATCTTCTTGGAGGTCAATTTCTTCAAAGTTGATAGTCGCTCGAGGAATCTTGAAGCACTTGCGGAGCTGTGACACGTGAAACACATCGTGCACGTTTGCAAAGTTGGATGGAAGCTCAAGTTGATAGGCGAGATCGCCTCTTTTGCCAATGATCTTGAAAGGACCCCGTATCTAGGGGCAAGCTTCCCTTTGATACCGAGCGGCGAGTGCCTTTCATTGGAGAGCGCGGAGGTAGACATGGTCTCCGATTTCAAAAGCCACATCACGGTGCTTGTCATCATAATAGCCCTTACGCGCGATTGCGGCTTTAAGATTCTCACGAATGACTTTGCACATTTCTTGACCGTGATCAAGTCGTTGCCAAGAAGTTGGCGTTCACTGTCTCGGACCAATTGAGAGGAGTCGGCACTTTACGCCATATAAATTTGAATGGGGCCTTGCGAACTAAACTGGAAGCTGTTGTTGTAAGAGAACTTCGGCATATGGAAGACACTCTTCCACTTCATGCCAAAGGAGATGACACAAGCCACGAGCATATCTTCAAGGATTTGATTGACTTCGCTCGACTTGGCCACTTGTTTGAGGATGGAAAGCTGTCTTTGAAACGAATGTTGGTGCCCATGGCCTTCGAAAAGAGTCCCGAACTTAGAAGTGAAGATGCTTCCACGGTCGAAGAGATCAATTGTGGAATACCGTGCAAGGAGACAATTACGGAGGTGTATAGCTCTACCGGATGAGCTGCTGTGATAGATTCTTTGGCAGGGAAGAAAATGAGCCACTTTAGTAAGCTTGTCAATGACAACAAAGATAGCATCATTTCCACGCTTGGACTTAGGAAATCCGATCCGAAGTCCATCTCGATATGATCAAACTTCCATTCGGAATAGCAAGAGGTTGGAGGAGACCAGCTGGTCTTTGGTGTTACCTTTCACCCTTGCGACATCACATTCATTCACGAATTGAGCAATTTCTCGCTTCATTCGAGTCCACCAATCTGTTGCTTGAGGTCATGGTACATCTTCGTACTTCGGGATGAATGGATAGGAGGGAATGTGTGCCTCATTCATGATGACTTTTCTCAGATCGCCTTTAGGAACCTGTCGATCCTCAAAGAAAAGAGTGTCTTTGTCATCAGCGATAGCACTTGTATTTGAAATGCCCTTGTCAATACCACGTTTCACCTTCTTCACCATGGTATCCGAAGTTGAGCCTCACAATTTGATCTTCCAAAGTAGGAGAGACTATGAGGTTGGCAAGAAATCCTTGAGGAACAACTTGAAGATTCAGCTTCGAAAGCTTCACAAAGATCCGGTTGGAAGGGCTTGAGAATTAAGCTGTTGCAATAAGCCTTTCGCTCAAAGCATCTGCAATCACATTGCCTTGCGAGTATATTCAATACTTGGATTGTACTCTTGAATCATTTCGACCCATCGAGTTTGCACGAGGTTGAGGTTTGGTTGAGTGAAGATATACTTGAGGCTCTTGTGATCGGTGAAAATGTCCACTTTCCTTCCCAACAAGAGATGTCTCCATGTTATCAATGCATGGACAATGCCGCCAACTCAAGATCGTGAGTGGGGTAGTTCTTTTCGTTGAGCTTCAAGCGCGAGAGGTATATGCCACAACCTTCTTCTCTTGCATTAACACAAGCCGAGACCTTGCAAGGAAGCATCACGAAAACTTGAATGGCTTGGATTCATCGGGAGGAGTCAAGGCGAGGGCTGTAACTAGCTTTTCTTTGAGGGTATTGAAAGCGACATCACACTCAGGCGTCGGACATACTTGACATGCTTACGGAGGAGGTTGGAAAGAGGCTTTGCAATCTTGGAGAAGTTCTCAGCGAATCTTGACAATAGCTTGCAAGACCAGAAAAGCTGGAGCTGCTTGACATTCGAGGAGGTTCCCAATTCACAATTGAAGACACCTTCTCGGGATTAACAGCGATACCCTTGGCGGAGATGATATGACCAAGATAAAGAACTTCATCAAGCGAACTCACATTTGGAAAACTTAGCATAGAATTGATGCTCTCGAGCTTATCGAGCACCAATCGCAAATGTTTGGCATGATCCTGCTTGTTCTTGGAGAAGACCAAAATATCATCGAGATACACCAAGGCGAAATCATTTGTGTAGGGGTTGAAGATAAAGTTCATCATGCGAGAGAAAGTTGGAGGAGCATTGACAAGGCGAAAGACATGACGGTATATTCATAAGAACCAAAGCTATTACGAATCTTGTCTTGGGAATATCTTGTTCACGAATCGAATCGATGATAACCCATCTGGGGTCAAGCTTGGAGAATACTTTAGCACCTTTGAGTTGCTCGAATAGCTCATTGATGTTGGGAAGTGGATACTTGTTCTTGATTGTCTTCTTGTTCAATGGCGGATAATCAACACAAAGTCGGTCCGTGCCATCCTTCTTACGGACAAAAGAACTCCACATCCCCATGGAGATGAACTCGTCGATCAAACCAGACGCTCTTGTTCATCGAGCTGCTTCTTCAATTCTTTCAGCTCCTTGGGTCCAAGCTTGTGGGCGGCTTGCAAGCGGGTTCGATGCGGGCTCAAGATCAATACGAATTCGGTGGCGATGAGGAGGCATGCCGGAAGCTCTTACGGAAAGACATCTTGGTACTCTAAGCATGGAATTTGAGAGATAGCATCAATTCGCCCTTCTCATTGAGAGAAAACAACCGAATGGTTTCATCACGAGCGGCATAGATGATAACATCCTCGGAAGGGTGTGTCAATTGAATTTGCTGGCAGCACAATCAAGTGAGCCTTGTCTTTGAAAAGCGATCCATCCAAGAATTAAATCAATATCGAGTCACCAAGAACAAATGGTTTAGATAGAAATCTATAGTCGCCCATCTTGATAGAAACATCCGGAATCCTTGTGGTAGCCCTCATAGAAGAGGCGGAGAAACAACTCCATGGGTTTTCCAACATTTCGAAATGAAATCATGCTTTGCGACAAATGATCTAGACATGAAACAATCGATGCACCGAGTATCAAATAAGACTTTTGCAGGAATATCATTAACTGGAAGATTACCCATGATCACATCTGAAGAATCCTCTGCTTGAGTTGCATTCATCATATTCACCTTTGCAGACTTGGGATTATGCTTGACCACTGCATTGCTTGAAGACCTCACAGGGGGAGGAGGAGGAAGGCGCCTTTGGTTATGGCATTTGTTAGCATAGTGACCTTTCTGCTGGCACTTGTTGCAAGTCACCTCTGAGGCGGACGGTGATAAGGAGCATTTGACCTTGGAGCTTGAGGCGAGACTTGTTCAGTAGCTTGGGTTGGGTGGGTGGGAAGATCCCGACCACTGAGTTCTTCTGGCGATAAAGTGGCGAGACGGAGGAGGAGGAAGGTAGAACTTTTGCTGCTTGCTGCCACTTGAGAGGAAGAAGAAGCTGAGCTGCATCCACGATTCTCTTCTTTGAAGCCTCACACTTGAGCTGAGCACCTTCTAAGCAGAGTGCCATATTATAGAATTGATCAAATTGAGTAGGCTCGGAAAGAACAAGAGATAGCTGCAGATCCTCTCGAAGGCCACCTCTGGCGATAGATCATACTTTTCTCATCAGGAGCGTCTTGTTTAGCGAATCGAGCAAGTTTACGAAGCTGTATGTTGTATTCAGTACCTCTGACATGTTTCCTTGCTTGAGATTCGGAACTCCTCACGCTTGCTCTCAACAACCTTGGTAGGAATATGGTGAGCTTTAAAGTCCGGCAAATCAGTCCAAGTAATCACTCGACCACCTCTAGAATCCTTGTATTCTTGGAACCAATCATGTGCCGATCCTTGAGCTGAAAAAGCCTTGAACTTGGCGTAGTCCTCGGTCGACATTGCTGCATTCAAAATGCTTGTTGATATCCACGAGCCAATCGTCGGCGTCGTGGCCTCGACACGATGGCGAAAGACTTTGGCTGGTTGGCAAGGAAGCTGGTTGAGTGTAGGAAGCGTGGTGATGATAGAACTGCCCTTGACCTTGATTCCCTTGGTTGCCTTGGCCTTGGTTCGCTCTTGCATCATGGATCAACAAGCGGCGTTGGCGTTAGTGGTTGCCATCAAAGTTTGCCATGCCTCCGGAGGTGGAGGTGGAGGTGGAGGTTAGCGACTCCCATCACTGCGTTCGGATTACGGCGTTGGCGGAGCCATCTGAAGAGGTGACATCCGTTAGCATCTTGATGAGCAGATAGACAAGTTGAATCAGCGGATAGAAATTGCAACATATAGTCTTCACAATAAACATTGAACAGGGATGAGCGAATGAATTCCAAAGTAAACATCATGTCCATAAAGGTGAGAAGCCACTTGATAAGAGATTGATGAATAAAAATAAAAACAAGGTATGAATGGAACAAATATGTGGTAAGGATTACCCAATCACAAACCAAATATCTGCGGAAGAAATGCTAGAGCTACTTGAATCCCACCTATAAACTCCGAAACTTTCGGTTATGCAATCGGTGTTGGGGATACGAGGGAGCAATATATATCTCACCCAAGCTAACAATCCCTACATCCATTGTATCCATCCTTCAACACATAACCAAGAAACCTTGAAATCGTGTACCTCAACCTTGAAAAGCATCCGTTATCTGAGTCATGGCAATACTCCGTACTCACCACGATCTTTGGGTTAGCGGGTTATCTCACCAATGACGCATAAAAGAGATTTTCGATGTCGGCGTACTAAACTCGGTATTCGAGGCTAGCGATAAAATTATGGCGACAACACCTCGGAGCTCAACTCCCGGGACACTGCCACAACCCTAAATGTCGAGGCAACCAAGACAATGTTGTCATCATAAAACCATCGAACGATTCTAAGATACCAGCGTGATCCTAAAATTTTTTTAGTGAAATTTGAGAAGAAGAGTCAAAACTCTCGTCGGGATACCTCACGGAAGGTCGAAGGATGGGGAGTAAAAAGAATTCCTAACTCTCCGATATATATAATCCTAAATGACTCAAAACATTTTCTAGACACAACTCGGCCACTAAAAGCGATCAAGCGGTGGGGCTCCTAAGGTCGGGGATGGCTCGATTACCAACTATAGCGCCCTCGATGCGGCTATAGCTCCCGTGTCGAAGCACGACTTAGAGGCATAACCGCATTGAAAGCAATGTCAAGTGAGGTAATCTTCGCACAATCCATGTAATACATAAGGGAAAAGGTACATAGTTGGCTTACGATGCCACTTCACACAATTACATGAATAAAGCATTACATCATCGAGATACAATCAAGGTCCGACTACGGAACCAAAATAAAAAGAAGAAAACCCCACATGCAACAAGATCCCGATCGCTAAGCTGAGCTCCACTACTAATCGTCGGAAAGGAAACATAGTATCGACCAAGGGCCTCATCATATTCCCACTTCATTTCGATTCGCCATCGTTGCAGCATCACCATACTGCATACATTTTGGTAGAATCTGAGCCCGAGGGACTCACAATCTCACACCGCGAGATCAAGACTATTTAAGCCTAAGGAAGGCTGGTGTCAAAGCGGAGGAGCTGCTGCAACTAGCATATATGGTGGCTACTCGCAAAAGGCGAGAAGAAGAAGCAAAGCGCGGTCGTGAAGCTATTAGCGATCAAGAAGTGATCCGACTACTTCGTCAAGCATAACTCCAACACGTGTTCACTTCCGGACTCCGAGAAGAGACCATCACGGTTACATACCGGTTGATGTATTTTAATTAAGGTCAACTTGGGTTTTCTACAACGGACATTAACAAATTCCCATCTGCCTCATAACATGACACGGCTTTGAAAGATAATACCTGCGGGTGTCCCAACAACCCATAACAAGCTCTCACGGTCAGCGAAGGAATAAACCTTCACCCAAGACACTCGATCGACTCGGTATCCGGTACATCAAGACATTTCGACAATGGTAAAACTAAACCAGCAAGACCTCCCATTGTCGACAAATCCCGATAGGAGCTGACATATCTCGTTCTCGGGGCACACCGGATAAGCTAAGCGTCAGTAAGGCGTAATCCAAGTTGCCAAGGAATGGACTCATACGGTGCTCTAGTTTGGACCAACACTCGAGGAGACCGGCCGGGGGTAAATAAAGATGACCCTCGGCATCGCGAAAACCCAAGGGAAAAAAGGCTAGGTGGCAAATGGTAAAACCAAGGTTGGGCCTTCTGG
>JAHHZJ010009985.1:0-16697 GCA_021437245.1 Aegilops speltoides
TATGTCCCTAGTGAGCCTCTAGTTGACTAGCTCGTTTGATCAGCGGATAGTCATGGTTTCTGACTATGGACATTGGATGTGTTGATACGGGATCACATCATTAGAAGAATGATGTGATGGACAAGACAATCCTAAGCATAGCACAAAGATCGTGTAGTTGTTTGCTAGAGCTTTGCCAATGTCAAATATCTTTCCTTGACCATGAGATCGTGTAACTCCCGGATCCGTAGGATTGCCTTGGGTGTATCAAAGCGTCCTGGCGTAGCGGGTGACTATAAAGGTGCACTCGGTATCTCGAAAGTGTCATTGGGTTGACACGGATCGAGGGGATTTGTCCTCCATATGCGGAGAGGTATCTCGGGCCCTTTCGGTAATGTATCATCATAATGAGCTCAAGGTGACCAAGGTGTTGTACGGGATCATGCATTCTGATCGAGTAAAGTGACTTCTTTGATGAGGCGAACAAGGTATTGGGATCAAGCGATCGAGTCTTGGGTAAGTAACATACCGATTGACAAAGGGAATTGTATCCGAGTTTGATTGAATCCTCGACATTGTGGTTCAAGGATGAAATCATCGAGGAGCATGTGGGACCAACATGGGTATCGGATCGATGTTGGTTATTGCCGAGTCGTCTCGGTCATGTCTGCGTGTCTCCCGAACCGTGAGGTCTACACATAAGGTTGGTGGCGCTAGGGTTGTATGAATATGGTATGCAGCATACGAATGTTGTTGAGTCCGGATGAGATCCGGACGTCACGAGGAGTTGGAATGGTGGGAGGTAAGAATAATATATAGGAAGTGGTATTTGACCATCGGGAAAGTTTGGGTCACCGATTGTCTGGGACCACGGAAGGTCGGGGTCCACCGTGGGCCACCCATCCGGAGGGCCCATGGGCTGGCGTGGGAGGAAGCCAGCCCATAGTGGGCTGGTGTGCCCCTAGGCCCACCCTGCGCCTAGGGTTGAAACCCTAGGCGCCCATGCTGGGGGCACTCCTCCCCCTTGGCCGCCCGCCCCAGGATTGGATCTCGGGGCAGGCGCCCAGGTCCTATATAAAGGAGGCGGGGGGGAGGCCAGCGCACCCATTGCCTTGGCGTCCCTCCCCCTCACCTCGTCCTCCTCCGTGGGCGCTTGGCCAGCCTGCTGGAGTTCTTGCATCCACCACCACTTTGTCGTCTTCTTGGATCATCATCCCTCTCCTTCCCCTTCTGGATCAATAAGGAGGAGACATCTTCCGTCCGTCGTGTGTTGAGCGGAGGTGATGTCCGTTCACACTTGGACATCGGTGATCTGAATCACGTCGAGTCGACTCCATCCGCCATCCCTTGCAAGCTTCCACGTGATCTACAAGTGGTATGTAGATGCAAACTCGCTCCTTGACTTCGTTGCTTAGATGAACTCATAGATGGATCTTGGTGGCTGTAGGAAAATTTTAATTTTACGCGTTCCCCACGATGGCATCATGAACTAGGTCTATCGTAGTTCTCTAATGCGAGTAGAACACAATTTTGTTGTGGGCGTGGATCTTGTCAACTTGCTTGCTACTAGTCTTTTCTTGCTTGCGGTATTGTGGGATGGGCGGGGACCAACCTTACGTGCGCTTCGTGAGACCGGTTCCACCGATTGGCGTGCACTAGTTGCATAAGGTGGTGGCGGGTGTCTCTCTCCCACTTTAGTTGGGCGGATTCGATGAAAAGGGCCCTTATGAAGGGTAAATAGAAGTTGACAAAATCACGTTGTGGTTATTATTGGTAAGAAAGCGTTCTTGCTAGAACCAATTGCAGCCACGTAAAGATGCAACAACAATTGGGGCGTCTAACTTGTTTTTGCAGCAATTGATCATGTGATGTGATATGGCGAGAAGTTGTCTTGAATGATGAATTGTGATGTATGAGATCATGTTCTTGTAATAGGATTCACGACTTGCATGTCGATGAGTATGACAACGGCGAAATAGGAGTTATCTTTATTTTTGTATGACCTGCGTGTCATTGAAGACGCTATGTAAACTACTTTACTTTATTGCTAAGGCGTTAGCCATAAGTAAAGTAGTCGTTGGCGTGCAACTTCATGAAGCCGATGATGGAGATCATGATGATGGAGATCATGGTGTCAAGCGGTGACAAGATGATCATGGAGCCGAAGATTGAGATCAATGGAGCTATATGATATTGGCCATATCATGTCACAACTATATAATTGCATGTGATGTTTATTATGTTTATGCATCTTGTTTACTTAGGACGGTAGTAAATAAGATGATCCCTTAAAACAATTTCAAGAGTGTTCTCCCTAAGCGTACCGTTGCTCGATTCGTCGCTTCTAAGCACCACGTGATGATGGGTGTGATGGATTCTTACGTTCACATACAGGGGTGTAAACAGGTTTTACCAGCAAAAACACTTAGGGTTAACTTGCGAGCCTAGCATGTGCGGACATGGCCTCGGAACACGAGACCGAAAGGTCGAACCACGAGTCGTATGGAAGATCGATCAACATGAAGATGTTCACAAGCGATGACTAGTCCGTCTCCGTGATGATCGGACCACGGGCTAGTCGACTTCGGATCGTGTAACACTTAGATGACTAGAGGGATGTCTAATGTGGTGGGAGTTCATAATTTGATTAGAACATAATTATCATGAACTTAGTCTAAAACCTTTGCAAATATGTCTTGTAGATCAAATGGCCAGCGCTCATGTCAACTTGAACTTCAGCGTTCCTAGAAAACCAAATTGAAAGATGATGGCGCAACTTCTGATTTGGGTCGAACGAGGATCATCCTCATAGCTGCGGGAAGCAATATGTCCTAGAAGGACCGCTAGTGGCGCTCCGTCCCGAAGAACCAAGGCGTTATGAGCGCAGCAAACTTCGTCTTGATGATTACTCCCTCGTTCGATCGGCATGCTTTGACTTAGAGCAGGGCTCCAAAGCGTTTTGAACATCCCGAGCATATGAGATGTTGAAGGCTGAAACTAGTTTTCAAGCTCATGCCGGGTCGAGAGATATGATGTCTCGACAAGTTCTCGTTGTAAGATGGAAAACAGTTGTCGTTGAGCACATCCTAAAGATATGCAGGTTGCTGGCCGTATGACCAGTGAACATTAACCTCCCGGATGGCGGTCATTGACATAATCCTCGATCGCTCCCACCAAGCTACAAGAGCTTTGTGATGAACTACAACATCGAGGGGATGGTGAAGACCATTCTGAAGTGTTCTCGATCTTGAAGTCGGGAAGGATGAAATCAGAAAGAACATCAAGTGTTGATGGTCATAAGACCACTAAGTTCAAGAAGGGTGAAAGTGCAACTAATCCCGGGTGGTTTTGTAATTAATAACAACATATATATCATTGAACTAATCATTTCTTGAGAATATTTGAGAAAGTTCTTGATATGGGTATAACAATATTGATGATGTGGACCCCTCAAAATGCTAAGGAAAACATTGGCAAAAGCTCAAGACTCCATTTTTGGTTTAGTGATCCAAGATCACATTGAGTCCATAGGAAAGCCAATACTATTAAAAGGGGATGAGGTTATGATGATGATCTGGTTGCTCAAGTGCTTAGTGATTTATCTCTCAAACTTTCAGCAATCCTTCACTCCAACATAAGCTCATAAGTAATCTCGGTCCCCAGATTCCAAACTCAGTCCCAAGATGAACCACCTTAGCCATATACCCAAACCCTAAGAATCTCGGATTTTCCGATTCCAAACTCGGTCATTCGAAATTGGTGTTGCCAAGCTTACGTAATACGTACTCAAATCGGTGTCACGAGATGAGAAATCGGTCCCAAGATTGGCAAACCCTAGACTTTGGAAGAATCGGACTATGAGATTGTATTTTGGTCCCGAAAATCCCAACGTTCTAAGATTTGAACTTTCGGTCTCACCGGTTGTCAACTTGATCGGGAGATTGGTCAAATGTGTGTAGCAGTTGGATTTTATTATGGAGGCTATAAATACCCTCCACCTCCTCTTCATTAGTGGAGAGAGCCATCGGAAAGAACTACCACTCCTACCTTACATTTACGAGAAAACTACCTACCCTTGTGTTGAAATCAAGTTGCTCCACTCCGACCATATGAAACTTGATTTCTAGCCTTCCAAGTTGCTTTCCACTCAACCCTTTCTTCCCCACAGCCAAATCGGTGAGGAGAGTTGAGTGTTGGGGAGATATCATTTGAAGCACAAGAGCAAGGAGTTCATCATCACCAACCCCATCTATTACCTTTTGGAGGTGGTGCCTCCTAGATTAGTTAGGTGTCGCTTGGGAGCCTCCGTCATGATGTGGAGTTGAACCAAGGAGTTTGTAAGAGGCAAGGAGATCGCCTACTTGTGAAGATCTACCGAGTAAGGCTAGTCCTCCGTGGGCGTAAGCCATGATGGCATAGACAAGGTTGCTTCTTCGTGGACCCTTAGTGGGTGGAGCCCTCCGTGGACTCAGCGGCCGTTACCCTCCGTGGGTTGAAGTCTCCATCAGCGTGGATTGGCGATAGCACCACCTATCGGAACCAGAGAAAAAATCTCCGTGTCCCAACTTGCGTTTGCTCTTCTCCACCTCTCATTTACTATCGTGCAATTTACTTTCCGCTGCCACAACTCTAAATTGCATGTGTAGGGTGATACTTGACTTGGTTATCATTGTGAACTTGCTAAGAATCTACTCAATCAAAGGCCAAGTTTTTAAGTTGTCAAGTAGTCTAATCACCCCCTCTAGACATACTTCCGATCCTACAAGTGGTATCGAGCCTTGGTCTCCATTGGATTGGTTTCCATTGCATTGGACTCCATAAGCTTGGTTTCACAACCTAGGAAGTATGGCGTCTAGTGAGGTAATTTCCGTAGAGGTCCTTACTTTGATGGTTCAAACTTTGCTAGTTGGAAGCATAAAATGAAAATGCATATTCTTGGACATAACCCGGCATGGGGCATTATTTGTGTTGGCTTGCAAGGTGAGTTCTTGAAGAAGGAAAAGTTCGGATCTGAAGCTCTTGCGGATGAGTTCGGATGTTCTGAACAATGCTCAAGCTTGTGACATTCTCTTCAATGCTTTGTGTCGAGGAGTTCAACAAGATCGGCCGTCTTGAGAATGCAAAGAGATTTGGGATACTTTGGTGAAATGCGAAGGTGCGAGTCGTGAAGGAATCAAAGCTAGATATTCTTCAAGGTCGACTTGACAAGTTCAAGATGAAGGAAGGTGAAGAATTATTGAAATGTACTCTAGGCCTCTCATCACCAATGAGATGGCGAGGCTTAGGAAGCGAAGAAATGACCGACGATTCATCATCAAGAAGATTCTCGAGCTTTGGATGGAAAGTATGATACCGTGTGCACTTTGATCCAAATGATGCCAAACTACAAAGATCTCAAGCCTACGAAAGTCATTGGAAGGATTGTTGCTCATGAGATGACACTTAAAGATAAGGAAGAGCTTCACAACAAGTCAAGTGGTGCTTACAAAGCTGCGTTGAAGCTCCCACATCCCCAAGTGACAAGCTAGTCTCCAATGAAGAAATAAGCCTAATGGTGAAGAACTTCACAAATTCTACAAGAGTAGAAGCAAGGAAAAAGCTCAACGTCTAGATCATATGATGAAAAGAGATCTTCTAGTCGTGATCGAAGCTGCTATAATTGTGGAAGACCGGACACTACTCAAATGAGTGTTCGACCTCACAAAGAAGAAGAATCTCCAAGAAGAAGAAGCTCAAGAGAAGTCGCCTCGAAAGAGAAGGAGAGAGATGATCGTTATGAGCGAAGATCCTCTCGGAGAAGCAAGGATTGGAAAGGAAAGACAAGTCATCAAGGAGCTACACAAGAAGAAAACATCAAGCTCATGTTGGTGAATGGGTTTCGGCTCCGACTCCGACAATCACTCGAAAACTATCACTCCAACTCGAATCTGTCAAGATGAAGGTGTTGCGGTCTTGCTCTCGTGTCCTCCAACTCCAACTCCTATGACATATTTGATTCACCAAATGAGGGAATTGGAAGATGCTTCATGGCAAAAGGCCCCAAGGTATCACATCCTGGTTTATTGACTTTGATAGTGATGAGGATGACTTGCTTGGTGAAGATGAGCTTTTACATGATAAATCTAGTGAGCTTAGTAATGATGAACATGCTAGTAGTCTTTATAGTCGAGAAAATTCGAATGACAATGCTATGAAGGAGATTGAGCGTCTAACTAAAGAACTAAACACTCTTAAGTTAGCTCATGAAACAACTCAAGAAGATCATAGAGAGCTCCTAAGATCTCATGAGAAGCTACAACTCGAGAAGCTCAATCTAGAGCAAGAACATGAGTTTCTAAAAGCTATCAATGCGATCTTGAAGAAGAGTTCTTCATATCTTGCCAAGCGACTTCTCTTGTCTAATTTCTTGCCACCTATTAAAACTAAGCATGACAAGCATAAGAAAAATTCTTCATCTAGTAGTAACAATAATCATGCTAAATCAAATGTTGTTACTTCTAGTAATTCTCTTGATTCCACTAACAATGTTTCAAGCCAAGTTTCACTTGAGCAAGAAAATAGTCTATTGAAAGGGATTATAGAAAGGTGTCTACAAGAGTCTTGGAAGCAAGAGCTTTGAGAAATTGTTAGCAAACAAGGAAGACACGGAAGAATCAAGGAATTGGTTTTGGCGAAAGTTCAGCCGAGGGTGTTGAATGGGAAGAAGGTCGATATCCACTCCAAAGTTAGTCTCTCAAGAGGAGAAGTATGATCCTACTTCTTCCAACGAGGAACAAGCTCAAGATGACCTTCCACCACAAGACCACAAGCTAAAAGGCAGGACAAGCTTCAGAGGAGATTGATGCATTCATTGAAGCACCCAAGGCCATGATCAAGTGGGTTCCCAAGGCAACTTCAAGTTCTACTTCGACAAGCTCAACTACTACCCCAAGGATTCCCATCAAGATGATGTGGATCGAAGAAGAAGAACTAGAAAGTTCTTGAGGGTGACTCCTAATATATTTCACTCATATTTATTTTGGCAAGAACTTGTGCAATCAACTTCCACATCTTGCACTAGTTCATGGAGTCACAAACCCTTATCTTTGGTAAGTCAAGGGACAAGGTAATCATTGCTTTCATGGACATCATCTATTGTGTACTTCAATCCATGTCCATGGATATCCTTGTTTGTTCCTTGTGGGACTAACCCATGTAGGTATTGAAAGTGCCCAAATCCAAGGATTGCTCCCAACTCTTGATGATCTTCATCAACATTGAGCATCCACATCTTCAACATCTACATGAAGTCTTCAACGACAACCCAAGGTTAGTTTGACCCTTTAAAAGGGGTTCTCACATCAAGGGGGAGCTTTGCTCTAAAGAAATGAGCTAAAGCATCTTCTAACGATGTGAACACAACAATGCTTTATGGAAAAGTGGTAATCCCACTTGTGCTTAAACGATGAGTATGACCTATGATCAAATGTTCTCATTTGACTCCTAAATCAATATACTCATATATAGATGACCTAGTCATCGCCAAATTGTGTGCTAGCTGTTAGTGTTTTGTTTGTGCATGTTTGACACATATTTCATTTGCTATCTCATTGTGTGAGCATGTTGGATGCATGATTTTATCCATTCGAGGACATCCATTTGTTGCTTTGGTCTTTTGGATTTCTCTTTTTGACCAAATGGATGGACAAGAATGCCTAAGTTCCTCCCTAGCTATCTATGCTTTCTTGTCTCAAACTCTATTCATGCTTATATCACAAACTTTGAACAAGACTTTTTGGACGACAGAGTGAGGAGCACTTTCGGAGACCACCGATCCGTCAAGCCTAACTTCCAAAACCTTCTAAGTACTTTCGGTCAACCGATATACTCAAATCGAGACGACCAAATCACTTGGATTGATCTAGGTTTTCACCTCGGTGAAACCGAGTTTCAAATTCGGCGTGACGAAGTGTGTACCTGCGATTAACCATCTCGGTCCCAGAGTTTTCAAACTTCGGTCCCACCAGCAAGAAGGTATATATACTCGAGGGCAGCGCGTTGATTACTTCTTCAAGCGCTTAGCCCTCAAACCCTTGCTCGTCGCCTTGGTCTCGGATCGTCTCCGCGTCACTGTGCGCCTCTTGCGGTCTCCATTCCGTCAGCGGTCGCTCGCATGCGCCGTTGCGCCATAGTGAAGCTCCACGCATAGGGTGAGTTTCTTCCCTCTCGTGCTCAACGCTGATTCAATGCCGTTAGGCGTTGCCAAGTTTCTTGCCAAGATTGAGATCTCCCTATCCGGCCGTTTAGATCATAGAACAAATTTCGGTGAAAATTTTAGGGTTAGGTTTCGCGAACACATCTCGGTGTGACGATTCTGCATTTTCGGATGACCGATTTGGCCTCTGGTCATTGACCTTTGCGTTTGGTGAAACAGTTGTCAATCGGTAGACAAGTGAAGATTGATGAAACCCTAGTAGTCTCGGCTGAGCCGAAACCCATTTCGGTCAACGAAAGTGGTGTATGTGGTGCTTTAGACACTTGGTTTCACGAATTTATGAACTCGGTCGAGCCGACATGTATACATGAAAACCTAAAACTAAAGTTTGAACTTATTCTTTTGCAAAATCCTCTGCTTTTGTGATAACTCTTCTATTACGCCTATACCTATTCTATTCACGAGGTTGTCGGTCATATCGATGGAAGTAGCGATCGAGCAGTCGAGATGCGTTGAGATTCGAGGCAGCTACAAGTCGAAGCAAGCAGTTTTGGATGATGGAGAAAGCACTCCAAGTGGATCTGCGCTGCTACGAGGCGAGGAGGAAGAAATTCGATGAGGAGGATTGATTTTGTTGCGAGATGAGGAGATAACTTCTAAGCCAAAAAGGCAAGTGGTTTCAAGGGATATCAAAGGGCAGTCAAAGAAAGGCACAAGCAAGGTGAAGAAATCCTCTTGCCTGAAGCTCGGCATGGAAGAAACCTCCAGCAAGATCAAGAAGACTTCCAAGAGGAAGAGAAAGTTCATGAAGAAGCATGATGATGATGATTACGATGAGGAAGCACCTCGGCCTCCTCGAAGCGAAGTTGATGGGTGATGCCATCAGGCGAGAGCACCCACAAAAGCTAAGCAATCAGCTCAGCAAAGGCAGCCCAAGCCAAACCTGCTGCCAAGCCAAAGAAGCTGATGAGAACATACCCTTGAAAAGAAGAAGGACAATGTGCCACTGCAGAATCGGATGATGAGGCTCATGTTTTGCTCAAGCTCGAAGAACGCCGTTCATAATGAAGCTCATCCTCGAGCTGAAAATATGAAGGAGAGAAAGGATAAAGGTCTCGAGCTATGGAGCAAGCAGATCCATATGCCACCGGAGAAAAACGCAGTTGACCCAAGATTCCACACAAAGAAGCAACAAGACTTTTATGAGGCAGTGCTTATGGACAAGAAGCCAATTATTCTTGACACGAGATATTAGGGGAATACATCGGACGGTGAAAACACGAGACTACTTCCCACATGTGCATGAAAGCTTCACTGCTTGTGGGATTGCGAGTTTGTTGGTCGAAGTATGCTTGGAACGAGATGATCATGCGTTCTATGCCGCACACTTCTATCCGGATGGCGAAATTGTATGGATGTGAAGGAGATTCCATTCTCTTGTTGAAGAATGGAAGCATTGCTGAATGCACCGAGTTTCAAGGAAGATGATATTGATGTCTATGGCATTCGAAGAAAAACCACGAGTCGATGAAGAACATGTACAATGAGGTAAAGGAGAAGGATGTGGAGATATGGAAGCTTGGTTGGTCTACTATCTTGAGCAGGTCTCCCAACCACCAACACCATTCGAGGCATACTTTGATGCCTAAGTCAGGGACCACCGCATGATAAGAGGGTACTCTATCAACATCTGCACATTCTAGATCGAAGACACCTTTTAAGGTGATGGACACGATAGTTGAGACTATCAAGAGGGACTGACGCGGACGAAGAAGGTCGTGTGGGTTTGCTCGCATATTCGGATGCTCATTAATGCCAAGTTTGTCACGGACACCTACATGTGGATAGACCCCACTTGCCCTTGCGCTGAACATGAGGATAACTGAGGTTGTGATGGTGAGGATGCTCCACATCATGTAGAAGGACATGCTAAGTCGAAGGCTGCCAAACAAGCTAAAGCTGAGAAGGAAGCGTGACAAAGCCCAAGGCGTTGCGAACAACTTCTTGAAGCCACTCGGAGAATTGAGCTCGCTTTGGCAGCATAGTGCGATCTCGGAGAGCCTTGAGAGGATAGTTGAGGATAAGTTCCATGCTACGGGCGTCAGTGGTGAAGTCGAGTCACCGTCCAACAAGCTTGAGGCGGAACATCGAGGAAGCTAAGAGGAGAAAGCGAGAACTCATGAGGAGATGGAAGGTGATATGGTCGGGATGACTATGAGCAGCCTGCTCGGTGCCTAAAGCCGGATCATTTGCTATTCGATGTCGAGACCCAGGGCTACTACATCGGCACCTCCTATAGCTCCGTCGGTTCCGGCCGACTTGATATCCACTCCTCGGCTCCACGGACATGCGAAGCTTTAGCAGATGCAGCTATCTCCACTCCATCGGCCTGAGAGAGCCGCCGAGTCTCGGTGGCGATTAGCTCTATACCTTTCGAACTTTTGGTAACTTGTTGCCAAAGGGAAAATGTATAGATCATAGGGCTTCGAGAGAGAGTGCTCGTTTTTTGCTTTTTGTTTGCGGTTTTCCTTGAGATACTTTTGAGTTCTTTGAGATACTTGTGTGTTTGATACTACGTTTGCTCTATCTTGATGAGTGCTTGATCATCTTTGCTTAATGTGTGCTTGATGCTTATCATATTCCATTCATATCTTGTATGTTCATTTACTCATGTCTTGGTGATTGGGTGCATGCTATTCATTCTTATCATTTTGTGCGCTCCACCAAGATGTATGTGACATGGAAGAGTAACCCATGATCCTAATCGATTGTGCATTTGCATTCAAGCATAAATCTTAAATAATGCACAAATTTAGGGAGCTCTTGCTTATCACATACTTCTCAAAGCGACGATGTTATTCATTGATTATATCATTTGTCGAGCTTTGATCTATATGTTGTCATCAATTACCAAAAGGAGATTGAAAGTGCAACTAATCCCGGGTGGTTTTGGTAATTAATAACAACATATATATCATTGAACTAATCATTTCTTGAGAATATTTGAAAGTTAGTGATATGGGTATGGCAATGACGATGATGTGGACCCCTCAAAATGCTAAGGAAAACATTGGCAAAAGCTCAAGACTCCATTTTTGGTTTAGTGATCCAAGATCACATTGAGTCCATAGGAAAGCCAATACTATTAAAGGGGATGAGGTTATGATGATGATCTGGTTGCTCAAGTGCTTAGTGATTTATCTCTCAAACTTTCAGCAATCCTTCACTCCAACATAAGCTCATAAGTAATCTCGGTCCCACGATTCCAAACTCGATCCACAGAGATGAACCACCTTAGCCATATACCCAAACCCTAAGAATCTCGGATTTTCCGATTCCAAACTCGGTCATTCGAAATTGGTGTTGCCAAGCCATAACATACGTACTCAAATCGGTGTCACGAGATAAGAAAGTCGGTCCCACGAGATTGGCAAACCCTAGACTTTGGAAGAATCGGACTAGCAGAGATTGTATTTTCGGTCCCAGAAAATCCCAACGTTCTAAGATTTGAACTTTCGGTCTCACGAGTTGTCAACTCGTCGTGACCGAGATTGGTCAAATGTGTATAGCAGTTGGAATTTTATGTGGAGCTATAAATACCCCTCCACCTCCTCTTCATTAGTGGAGAGCCATCGAAAGAACTACCACTCCTACCTTACATTTAGAAGAAAACTACCTACCCTTGTGTTGAAATCAAGTTGCTCCCTCCCACCATATGAAACTTGATTTCTAGCCTTCCCAAGTTGCTTTCCACTCAACCCTTTCTTACCACAGCCAAATCGGTGAGGAGAGTTGAGTGTTGGGGAGATATCATTTGAAGCACAAGAGCAAGGAGTTCATCATCACCAACCCCATCTATTACCTTTTGGAGGTGGTGCCTCCTAGATTAGTTAGGTGTCGCTTGGGAGCCTCCGTCATGGTGTGGAGTTGAACCAAGGAGTTTGTAAGAGCAAGGAGATCGCCTACTTCGTGAAGATCTACCCAGTAAGGCTAGTCCTCCGTGGGCGTAAGCCATGATGGCATAGACAAGGTTGCTTCTTGTGGACCCTTACGTGGGTGGAGCCCTCCGTGGACTGCATGGCCGTTACCCTCCGTGGGTTGAAGTCTCCATCAGCGTGGATTGGCGATAGCACCACCTATCGGAACCACGAGAAAAATCTCCATGTCACCAACTTGCATTTGCTCTTCTCCACCTCTCATTTACTATCGTGCAATTTGCTTTCGCTGCCACAACTCTAGAATTGCATGTGTGGGTGATACTTGACTTAGTTATCATTGTGAACTTGCTAAGAATCTACTCAATCAAAAGGCCAAGTTTTAAGTTGTCAAGTAGTCTAATTACCCCCCTCTAGACATACTTCGATCCTACAAAGGGTAAGGGCAAGAAGAACTTCAAGAAGGGCGACAAAGGATGTTGCGGCGCGATAAGCGATTCTGGGAAGAAGTCAAAGAATGGACCCAAGCACGAGGCCAGGTGCTTTTATTGCAGGGAAGGGTCCTTTGGAGCGGAGCGCCCCAAATACTTAGCGGATAAGAAGCGGCACACAAAGGTATATTTGATATACATGTAATTGAAGTGTACCTTACGGTTACGTAGTAACTCACAGGGTATTTGATACGGTGCCGTTGCTCATATTTGTAACTCACGGCGGGAGCTGCGGAATAAGCGGTGGCGAAGGGCGAGGTGACAATCTGCGTCGGGAATGGTTCTAGAGTCGATGTGATCGCCGTCGACGCGCTACCTCTACATTTACCTATGGGATTAGTTTTGAACCTTAATAATTGTTATTTAGTGCCAAGTTTGAGCATGAACATTGTATCGGATCTCGTTTATCTGAGATGGCTACTCATTAAGTCGAGAATAATGGTTGTTCGATTTATATGAGAGATATGTTTTATGGTCATGCTCAGATGGTCGATGGTTTATTCTTAATGAATCTCGGCGTAATATTACACATGTTCATAGTGTGGATGCCAAAAGATGTAAAGTTGATAACGATAGTCCCACATACTTGTGCCTTTGCCGCCTTGCTCACATTGGTGTCAAGCACATGAAGAAGCTCCATCTTGATGGACTTTTAGAATCTCTTGATTATGAATCATTTGACACATCACGAACCATGCCTCATGGGCAAAATGACCAAGACTCCGTTCTCGGAACAATGGGCGAGCAACCAACTTGTTGGAAATCATACATACCGATGTATGCGGTCCAATGGCGTTGAGGCTCATGGAGGATATCGTTATGTTCTCACTCATTGATGACTTAAGTAGATATGGGTATGTCTACTTAATGAAACACAAATCTGAGACCTTTGAAAAGTTCAAGGAATTTCAGAATGAGGTAGAGAATCAGCGTGACCGAAGATAAAGTTTCTGATCGGATCGTGGAGGAGAATACTTAAGTCATGAATTTGGTACACACTTAAGGAAATGTGGAATCGTTTCACAACTCACGCCGCTGGAACACCTCGGTAATGCGGTGTGTCGAGCGTCATGTCGCACTCTATTGGATATGGTGCGGTCTATGATGTCTCTTACCGATTTACGCTATCATTTTGGGGATACGCTCTGAGACAACTACATTCACTTTAAATAGGGCACCGTCTAAATCCGTTGAGGCGACAGTATGAATTATGGTTTGGGAAGAAACCTAAGCATCGTTTCTAAAAGTTTGGGGATCGATGCTTATGTCAAGAAACTTCAACTGAAAGCTCGAACCCAA
Source organism: Aegilops speltoides (assembly GCA_021437245.1). NCBI lineage: Eukaryota > Viridiplantae > Streptophyta > Magnoliopsida > Poales > Poaceae > Aegilops > Aegilops speltoides. The sequence continues at coordinate 13,899 of JAHHZJ010009985.1, forward strand.
GTCGAAAAATCGTCTTCATAGGATACCCTAAGAAGCTATGCGGTATAACTTCTACTTAAGATCCAAGGCAAGATCTTTGTTGCAAAGAATGGATGCTTTACGGAAAAAGTTTCTCTCGAAAAAGTAAGTGGGAGGAAAGTAGAACTTCGATGAAGTACTACCTCTCGAGCAGGAAAGTGGTGCAGCTCGGAAAATGTTCTGTGATGCCCTGTGAAGGAAAACAATGATGATGATCAAGGTACTTTGGATAAAGTTACTCTTGAACCGTGGGTCCACAAGGACACGTTCCGCCAGTGGTCAGCAACCTGTCACGAAATCATGTTGTTGAACAACGGTGAACCTTGAACTATGAAGAAGCGATGGCAGGCCGATTCCAACAAATGGCTTGAAGCCATGAAATCCGAGATAGAATCCATGTATGAAAACAAAGTATGGACTTTGTGAGACTTGCCGATGATCGGCGATAGAAAACAAATGGATTTTTAAGAAGAAGGCGAGCGGATGGTAATGTTACCATTTATAAGGCTCGACTTGTCGCTAAGGTTATCGACAAGTTCAAGGATTGACTCTGACGAGACATTCTCTCCGTGCAAGTGAAGTCCGTCCGAATCATGTTAGCAATTGCGCATACTATGATTATGAGATATGGCGGATGGACGTCAAGCGGCATTCCTTAACGGACATCTTAAGGAAGAGCTGTATATGATGCAGCGGAAGGTTTTGTCGATCCTAAGAAGCGCTAACAAAGTATGCAAGCTCAGGATCCATTTATGGCTGGTGCAAGCATCTCGGAGTTGGAACATTACGCTTTGATGAGATGATCAAAGCGTTTGGGTTTATCTGGACTTATGGAAAGCTGCGTTTACAAGAAAGTGAGTGGGAGCTCTGTAGCATTTCTCATATTATATGTAGATGACATGCTCTTGATGGGAAATGATATAAAACTTACGGACATCATTAAGGCCTACTTGAATAAGTGTTTTCAATGAAGGACCTTGGAGAAGCTGCTTATATATTAGGCATCAAGATCTATAGAGATAGATCGAGGCGCCTCATAGGTCTTCACAAAGCACATACCTTGATAAGATTTTGAAGAGGTTCAAAATGGATCAGTCCAAGAAAGGGTTCTTGCCTATGTTACAAGGTGTGAGATTGAGCTCGGCTCGATCGCGACCACTGACAAAAGATAAAGAAGAGATGAGTGTCATCCCTATGCTTGACCATAGGATCTATTATGTATGCCATCTTGTGTACTAGACCCGATGTAAACCTTGCCGTAAGTTTGGTAGCAAGATACCAAAGTAATCCGGCAAGGAACCTTTGGAAAGGTCGAGAATATCTGAAGTACGAAAGGACAAAGGACATGTTTCTCGTTTATGGAGGAGCGAAGAGATCATCGTAAAGGGTTACGTCGGCGCTAACCGACTCGGATCTGGATGACTCTAAGTCACAAACGGATCGTGTATATGTTGAATGGTGGAAGCGATGGTAGGTGCGGTTGCAGCGAAGCGTGTGGCGGGATCTACGTGTGAAGCGGAGTACATGGCAGCCTCGGAGGCGCGCATGAGGCGATTTGGGTGAAGGTTCATCACCGACCTAGGAGTCATACCCAATGCGTCGGGGCGATCAAGTTCTTCGTGACAACTTTGGAGCTATTGCCCTTGCCAAGGGCCGGGTTTCACAAGAAGACAAAGGCACATCAGCGTCGTTTCAACTCCATCGTGAAAATGTTCAAGATGGAGACATAGAAATTGCAAAAGTACATACGGATCTGAATATAGCAGATCCGTTGACTAAACTTCTCTCATCGGACAAAACATGATCAACACAGAACTCTATGGGTGTTCGATTCATCACAATGTAACTAGATTGGTGACTCTAGTGCAAGTGGGAGACTATTGGAAATATGCCCTAGAGGCAATAATAAAAGTATTATTATATTTCATTGTTCATGATAATTGTCTTTGTTCATGCTATAGCTGTATTATCAGGAAATCGTAATAGCGTGTGAACACATAGACCACAATATGTCCTAGTGAGCCTCTAGTTGACTAGCTCGTTGTGATCAGCAGATAGTCATGGTTTCTGACTATGGACATTGGATGTCATTGATAACGGGATCACATCATTAGGAGAATGATGTGATGGACAAGACAATCCTAAGCATAGCACAAAGATCGTGTAGTTCGTTTGCTAGAGCTTTGCCAATGTCAAGTATCTCTTCCTTCGACCATGAGATCGTGTAACTCCGGATCTTGTAGGAGTGCCTTGGGTGTATCAAAGCGTCCAGCACTGGACTCAGTGCAAAGTCAGGGGGTTGTCCTCCATATGCGGAAGGTATCTCGGGCCACTCGGTAATGCATCATCATAATGAGCTCAAGGTGACCAAGGTGTTGTACGGATCATGCATTCAGAGTAAAGTGACTTGCGTACTGAGTGAACAAGGTATTGGGATACCACGATCGTCTCGGGTAAATGCTACCGATTGACAAAGGGAATTGTATCCGAGGTTTGATGAATCCTCGACATGTGGTTCAAGCGATGAAATCATCGAGGCATGTAGGAGCCAACATGGGTATCGGATCCATTGTTGGTTATTGCGAGTCGTCTCGGTCATCTGCGTGTCTCCGAACCGTGGTCTACACAAAGGTTCGGTGGCCTAGGGTTGTATGAATATGATCGCATACCAATGTTGTTGGAGTCCGGATGAGATCCGGACGTCACGAGGAGTTCGGAATGGTCGGAGGTAAAAAAATGGGTATTTCCCCGGGAAATTTGAGGTCCGGTATTTCCCCGGAA
>JAHHZJ010009989.1:0-11145 GCA_021437245.1 Aegilops speltoides
GGTCAACCCAAGACACTTTCGGAGATACCGTAGTGCACCTTTATAGTCACCCGTTACTTTGTGGCGTTTGGTACACCCAAAGCACTCCTACGGTATCCGAGAGTTACATGATCTCATGGTCTAAGGAAAAGATACTTGACATTGGAAAAGCTCTAGCAAACGAACTACACGATCTTGTGCTATGCTTAGGATTGGGTCTTGTCCATCACATCATTCTCCTAATGATGTGATCCCGTTATCAATGACATCCAATGTCCATAGCTAGGAAACCATGACTATCTGTTGATCAACGAGCTAGTCAACTAGAGGCTTACTAGGGACATATTTTGGTCTATGTATTCACACGTGTTTTACGATTTCCGGATAATACAGTTATAGCATGAATAAAAGACAATTATCATAAACAAGGAAATATAATAATAATCCTTTTATTATTGCCTCTAGGGCATATTTCGAGCAGTGGGGCGCTTGCGGCCCGGCCTCACCCTCGCATCGCGATCGATGACAATACGCCTCCTCCTCGGCGCGACGGCTGGTCTCAGTCGCCAGCCTGCGGCGCACTGCTCGGGGCGTAGTCCTCCTTCGCTCATTTGAGGCGGACTCGTCGGCGGGGCCACCATGCCGGCGTGCTCGGCTTCACGAGGCAAGCCCGCTCGGGTTTCGCCGGACCAGCGTAGGCGCCTCGTCGGTGCCGTCGGTGCCGTCGCAGCGAGGCTTGTTGATGACGAGGCGCCGCTGGCGCGATGCCGAGCGGTGTCCTCTCGGCTCGGGCTTCACGGGCGGAGGACCGGCGAGCAGATCCGCAGCGAGGCGACCCGGCTCCATTCACCGCGGCATCCGGAACGCCGGCGGTGAGAGAAGGAGGCGTCTGGGTACTCCAGCCACGGCACATTGCGGTCTCGATGTGGTCGAGGCGGCGTCGAGTGTCGGCCGGATGCCCCACCACTCCGTCGTCCTTCGAGTTGAGGCGGCCCGGGATGATGCCGTTCACGGAGGCGATCTGCTCCTCGCAGCGGCGCTCGAAGTACAACGTCCACAGCGTTTCGCTCGGGCGCGTACCTCGGCTCATTCCGCTGCTCCTCCGTCGGCGAGGCGGAGCGGCGATATCCGCCGCCGTGCCGCCTTCGTACCGCAGCACTAGGGCGCGTCGGCGCTCGATTCCACGCCCCAAGCACGCGCATATGCGGGCGCGGATCTCGGCCTCGTCTGAAAGCGCGCCTCGGCTCTGGAGGTGTCGTCGGCACCGTTCGCCGCTCGCGTCGCTGGTATCTCGGCCATGCTTGTGCTCGTCGGCGGGTAGGGTGGTGGGGAGCTTGCGCGGGGAGAAGGCTTTGGGAGGGAGACGGGAGGCTGTGGCGCTCACCGGCGAGAGTGGCGCCTTTATAGAGCGAGGCGGCGGGGAGGGGCATGCGGGAGGGCGTGTGGTGGGAGCGGCGGGGCGCGCGTGCGCGTCTTCACTGCGCGCCGTGAGGCATCAATGGAGGCTGACCGGGCGGCAGCCGCGATCGATTTCCGGGAACCGAGCGATGAGGTCGACAAGCGGCCGTCTCGCTGACTCGGCGGGCCACGGCTGTTTCGCCAAAACACTCGCCCGGCGCTAATTTCGGTCAAGCCGTAAAACGGGCTTATATATGGAAGCCGATTGGGCGTTTTATGGCGCCGAGCGAAAAAATCGTATGGGGCCGTGTTGGGGAGCTCTATTGAACGCTGTAGGCGCCCGTTCGGTCGCTGGCGCTGCAGGGATACTGAGTGGGTCGGCCCAGCAACCTGCTGAAAACCAAAAGGTGAAGAAAAATTATTGGGAGAGGTGGGACTCAAACTCCAGACGCCCTAGACAACACGCACACAAGTTAACCACTGCACCAACGTCGTTAATTTGCTTCCTTCCATACACCTTTCATACAGTACAAACATAAACGTACACTATTATGTACTCACTATAAAATATATTTGAATAAATAAACGACAAATCTATCACCAGTCGACTGGTGGTTTGCGAGATATCCGCACGACTCGGATGCCGTCCATCTTAAAATTGTGCGCTCGCGAGCGTCCGAGGCGGTAGACTTCGCGATTTGCGGATCTTCTGTTTTTCTCCACGTACAGCTCTCGATGGTGCGTGATTTTCTTGAGCGATCGGTTGGATCCTTTTTTTCGGGATGTGACGATGTTTGGCAACGCGCCGGCGCCTCCTCTGATTCTATTTTTTCGATGACTTTTAAAGTGCTAAAAAAATGAGGAGGTGGGGATTTTAACCTACAACCTCATGCTACACCACACCCATCCTTTACCACTTGAACTAGATTGAGTCCTTCTGATTATGTTGAGGTTAGGTACTATTTCTAGATCTACTAATCTAACGTAAAGAAAACGCAAAGAAACACAACAATAGCTTATTAACTTGTCTCCTCTTCTATGTTTGCACAACAGTTAATGCAATGTCCAATGTTTTTCGCACTTAAGTAGACTATTTTTATCAACTCATCTACAGTTGATGACACCGTGGTAATTTTGCCGACCAGGTGGGATACTCCCCGGTCACTTTTGTGTGAATATCAGGATAACTCTCATATCACAACCTGATAACTTATATAACTCAGTCCTGATAACTTTGGCGTAGGGATGGGTGTTGAAGAAATATCCCCCGTATCTTTTGGTGTGAATAGCATGGTAACCCAAACATCGGAGATCTGATAACTTATCCAACCCGATCATGATAACTTTGACGAATAGAGGTGATGAAATATACCCCCGATAACTTTTATGTGAATATCACGGTTGTTGGGGAACGTAGTAATTTCAAAAATTTCCTACGCAACGCAAGATCATGGTGATGTATAGCACGAGAGGGAGAGTGTTGTCTACGTACCTCGTAGACCCGAAGCGAAGCGATCACAACGTAGAGGAAGTAGTCGTCGTTCTCCTCGCGATCCGACCGATCCGGCGCCGTTACTCCGGCGCCCGAGTTCTTGACACCGACAGCTCGATGGCGTCCCTCGTACTCGATCCAGCCGAGTGTCGAGGGAGAGTTTACAATCGACCTGACGGCGTGGTGGCGATCTTGATGTTTCACCGACAGGGCTTCGCCTAAGCTTGCGACGGTATAACCGAGGTGGAATATGGTGGAGGGGCACCGACACGGCTAAGGACGATCTAAAGATCAAACTTGTGTCTCTTGTGTGTCTAGAGGTGCCCCTGCCCCGTATATAAAGGAGCAAGGGGAGGTGCGGCGGCCTAGGAGAGCGCGCCAAGGGGTGTCCTACTCCCACCGGAGTAGGACTCCTCCTTCCTTGTTGGAGTAGGAGAAGGGAAAGAGGGGAGAGGAGGAAGGAAAGGGGCTGCACCCTTGTCCAATTCGGACTAGAGGGGCTCGCCCTTCTTCCTTTGGCCTCTTTCCTTATTCCCGTATGGCCCAATAAGGCCCATATACTCCCGGCGAATTCCGTAACTCTCCGGTACTCCGATAATTACCGAATGACTCGGAACCTTTCCGAACTCGAATATAGTCGTCCAATATATCGATCTTTACGTCTCGACCATTTCGAGACTCCTCGTCATGTCCCCGATCTCATCCGGGACTCCGAACTCCTTCGGTACATCAAAACTCATAAACTCATAATATAAATGTCATCGAAACCTTAAGCGTGCGGACCCTACGGTTCGAGAACAATGTAGACATGACCGAGACACGTCTCCGGTCAATAACCAATAGCGGGACCTGGATGCCCATATTGGTTCCTACATATTCTACGAAGATCTTTATCGGTCGACCGCATAACAACATCGTTGTTCCTTTGTCATCGGTATGTTACTTGCCCAAGATTCGATCGTCGGTATCCAATACCTAGTTCAATCTCGTTATCGGCAAGTCTCTTTACTCGTTCCGTAATACATCATCTCGCAACTAACTCATTAGTTGTAATGCTTGCAAGGCTTAAGTGATGTGCATTACCGAGAGGGCCCAGAGATACCTCTCCAGCAATCGGAGTGACAAAACCTAATCTCGAAATCGCCAACCCAACATCTGCCTTTGGAGACACCTGTAGTACTCCTTTATAATCACCCGATTACGTTGTGACGTTTGGTAGCACCAAAGTGTTCCTCCGTAGCAGGAGTTGCATAATCTCATAGTTATAGGAACATGTATAAGTCATGAAGGAAGCAATAGCAACATACTAAGCGATCGTGTGCTAAGCTCATGGAATGGGTCATGTCAATCAGATCATTCTACTAATGATGTGACCTTGTTAATCAAATAACAACTCCTTGTTCATGGTCAGGAAACATAACCATCTTTGATTAACAAGCTAGTCTAGTAGAGGCATACTAGTGACACTTTGTTTGTCTATGTATTCACACATGTATTATGTTTCCGTTAATACAATTCTAGCATGAATAATAAACATTTATCATGAAATAAGGAAATAAATAATAACTTTATTATTGCCTCTAGGGCATATTTTCTTCAGTCTCCCACTTGCACTAGAGTCAATAATCTAGATCACATCACCATGTGATTAACATCGATAGTTCACATCATCATGTGATTAACACCCATAGTTCACATCGCCATGTGACCAACACCCAAAGGGTTTACTAGATTCAGTAATCTAGTTCACATTACTATGTGATTAATACCCAAAGAGTACTAAAGTGTGATCATGTTTTGCTTGTGAGAGAGTTTTAGTCAGCGGGTCTTTCACATTTAGATCCGTTATGTATTTTGCAATTTTCTGTCTACAATGCTGCTGAAGCTACTCTAGCTAATTGCTCCCACTTTCAATATGTATCTAGATCGAGACTTAGAGTCATCGGATCGTGTCAAAACTTGCATCGGCGTAACCCTTACGCAACCTTTTTCACTTCCATAATCGAGAAACATATCCTTATTCCACTAAGGATAATTTTGACCCTGTCCTGTGATCTACTACTAGATCACTATTGTACTCCTTGCCAAACTCAGTGTAGGGTATACAATAGATCTGGTACACACATGGCATACTTTATAGAACCTATGGCCAAGGCATAGGGAATGACTTTCATTCTCTTTCTATCTTCTGCGTGATCGGGTTTTGAGTCTTACTCAATTTTACACCTTGTAACACAGGCAAGAACTCTTTCTTTGACTGTTCCATTTTGAACTACTTCAAAATCTTGTCAAGGTATGTACTTCATTGAAAAAACTTATCAAGCGTCTTGATCTATCTCTATAGATCTTGATGCTCAATATTAAGCAGCTTCACCGAGGTCTTTCTTTGAAAACTCCTTTCAAACACTCCTTTATGCTTTGCGAATAATTCTACATTATTTCCGATCTACAATATGTCATTCACATATACTTATCGAAATGTTGTAGTGCTCCCACTCACTTTCTAGTAAATACGAGGCTTCCTTTGCAAGTCTGTATAAACTATATGCTTTGATCAACTTATCAAGCGTATATTCCAACTCGAGATGCTTGCACAGTCCATAGATGCACATTTTGTTAACACCTTTAGGATCGACAAAACCTTCTGGTTGCATCATATACAACTCTTCCTCCTGAAACCCATTCAGGAATGCAGTTGTTACATCCATTTGCCAAATTTCAAAAATGCGGCAATTGCTAACATGATTCGGACAGACTTTTAAGCATTGATACGAGTGAGAAAATCTCATTGTATTCAACATCTTGAACTTTGTCAAAAACCTTTTTCGACAAGTCTAGCTTTGTAGATAGTAACACTACTATCAGCGTCCGTCTTCCTCTTGAAGATCCATTTATTTTCTATGGTTTGCCGATCATCGGGCAAATCTATCAAAGTCCATACTTTGTTCTCATACATGGATCATATCTCAGATTTCATGGTCCTCAAACCATTTTGCGGAATCTGGGCTCATCATCGCTTCCTCATAGTTCGTAGGTTCATCATGGTCTAGTTACATGACTTCCGAACAGGATTACCGCACCACTCGTGCGGATCTCACTCGGTTTACCTACGAGATTCGGTAGTAACTGATCTGAAGTTACATGATCATCATCATTAGCTTCCTCACTAATTGGTGTAGTAGTCACAGAACAGATTTCGTGATGAACTACTTTCCAATAAGGGAGAAGGTACAATTACCTTATCAAGTTCTACTTTCCTCCCACTCACTTCTTTCGAGAGAAACTCCTTCTAGAAAGGATCCATCTTAAGCAACGAATATCTTGCCTTCGGATCTGTGATAGAAGGTGTACCCAACAATTTCCTTTGGGTATTCTATGAAGACGATTCCGATTTGGGTTCGAGCTTATCAGATGAAACTTTTCATATAAGCATCGCAGCCCCAAACATTAAGAAACGACAACTTTGGTTTCTTGCTAAACCACAGTTCATATAGTGTCGCCTCAACGGATTTAGATGGTGCCCTATTTAACGTGAATGCAGCTGTCTCTAATGCATGATCCCAAAACGATATTGGTAAATCGGTAAGAAACATCATAGATTGCACTATATCCAATAAAGTCGTTACGATGTTTGGACACACCATAACATTGTGGTGTTCTAGGTGGCGTGAGCTGTGAAACTATTCCACATTGTTTTAATTGAAGACCAAACTCGAACTCAAATATTCGCTCCGTGATCGATCACGAAACTTTATTTTCTTGTTACGATGATTTTTCCACTTCACTCTGAAATTCTTTGAACCTTTCAACTATTTCAGACTTATGTTTCATCAAGTAGATATACCCATATCTGCTCAAATCATCTCGTGAAGGTCGAAAATAACGATACCGCCATGAGCCTTAACACTCATTGGATCGCATACATCGAATGTATTATTTCCAATAAGTCGTTGCTCGCTCCATGTCGGAGAACGGAGTCTTAGTCATCCTGCCCATGAGGCATGGTTCGCAAGCATCAAGTGATTCATAATCAAGTGATTCCAAAATCCCATCATCATGGAGTTTCTTCATGCGCTTTACACCAATATGACCTAAACGGCAGTGCCACAAATAAGTTGCACTATCATTATTAACTTTGCATCTTTTGGTTTCAATATTATGAATATGTGTATCACTACGATCGAGATCCAATGAACCATTTTCATTGGGTGTGTAACCATATAAGGTTTTATTCATGTAAATGTAACAACAGTTTATTCTCTTACTTAAATGAATAACGATTGCAATAAACATGATCAAATCATATTCATTCTCAACGCAAACACCAAATAACATTTATTTAGGTTCAACACTAATCCCGAAAGTATAGGGAGTGTGCGATGATGATCATATCAATCTTGAAACTTCTTTCAACACACATCGTCACTTCACCCTTAACTAGTTTCTGTTTATTCTGCAACTCCCGCTTCGAGTTACTACTCTTAGTAACTGAACCAGTACCAAATACCGAGGGGTTGCTATAAACACTAGTAAAGTACACATCAATAACATGTATATCAAATATACCTTTGTTTACTTTGCCATCCTTCTTATCCGCCAAATACTTGGGGTAGTTCGCTTCAAAGTGACCAGTCCCTTTGCGTAGAAGCACTTAGTCTCGAGCTTCGGTCCGACTTGGGCTTCTTCACTTGAGTAGCAACTTGCTTGCCGTTCTTCTTGAAGTTCCCTTCTATCCCTTTGCCCTTTTCTTGAAACTAGTGGTCTTGTTAACCATCAACACTTGATGTTCTTTCTTGATTTCTACCTTCATCGATTTCATCATCATGAAAAACTCGGAATCATTTTCATCATCCCTTGCATACTATAGTTCATCACGAGTTCTACTAACTTGGTGATGGTGACTAGAGAATTTCATCAATCACTATCTTATCCGGAAGATTAACTCCCACTTGATTCAAGCAATTGAAGTACCGACAATCTGAGTACATGCTCACTAGTTGAGCGATTCTCCTCCATCTTTTAGCTATAGAACTTGTTGAAGATTTCATATCTCTCAACTCGGTATTTGCTTGAAATATTAACTTCAATTCTGGAACATCTCATATGCTCCATGATGTTCAAAACATCTTTGAAGTCCCGATTCTAAGCTGTTAAGCATGGTGCACTAAACTATCTAGTAGTCATCTTATTGAGCTAGCCAAGCGTTCATAACGTCGCATCCGCTCCTGCAATAAGTCTCACCTAGCGGTGCATCAAGGACATAATTCTTCTGCAGCAATGAGGATAAACCTCAGATCACGGATCCAATCCGCATCATTGCTACTAACATTTTTCAACGCAATTTTCTCTAGGAACATATGAAAATAAACATATGAAAGCAACAACGCGAGCTATTGATCTACAACATAATTTGCAAAATACTACCAGGACTAAGTTCATGATAAATTAAAGTTCAATTAATCATATTACTTAAGAACTCCCACTTAGAAAGACATCTCTCTAGTCATCTAAGTGATCACGCGATCCAAATCAACTAAACCATAACCGATCATCACGTGAGATGGAGTAGTTTTCAATGGTGAACATCTTATGTTGATCATATCTACTATATGATTCACGCTCGACCTTCGGTCTCCGTGTTCGAGGCCATATCTGCATATGCTAGGCTCGTCAAGTATAACCCGAGTATTCTGCGTGTGCAAAACTGGCTTGCACCGTTGTAGATGGACGTAGAGCTTATCACACCCGATCATCACGTGGTGTGCAGGCACGACGAACTTTGGCAACGGTGCATACTCGGGAGAACACTTCTTGATAATTTAGTGAGAGATCATCTTATAATGCTACCGTCAATCAAAGCAAGATAAGATGCAAAAAGATAAACATCACATGCAAATCAATATAAGTGATATGATATGGTCATCATCATCTTGTGCTTCGTGATCTTCATCTCCGCAACACCACCATGATCACCATCGTCACCGGCGCGACACCTTGATCTCCATCATAGCATCGTTGTCGTTTCGCCAATCTTATGCTTCTACATATCGCTACCGCTTAGTGATAAAGTAAAGCATTACGAGCGATTGCATTGCATACAATAAGCGACAACCATATGGCTCCAGCCATTGCCGATAACCGGTTACAAAACATGATCATCTCATACAATAAAATATAGCATCACGTCTTGACCATATCACATCACAACATGCCCTGCAAAAACAAGTTAGGCGTCCTCTACTTTGTTGTTGCAAATTTTACGTGGCTGCTACGGGCTTAAGCAAGAACCAGTCTCACCTCGCATCAAAACCACAACGATACTTCGTCAAATAGACTCCGTTTAACCTTCTCAAGGACCGGCGTAGCACACTCGTTCAACTAAAGTGAGAGACAGAGCACCCACCGGTCACCTTTACAACGAGTGCTCGTGGCGGTGAAACCAGTCTCGCGTAAGCGTCTGCGTAATGTCGGTCGGCCGCTTCATCTCACAATACCGCTGAACCAAAGTATGACATCTGGTAGGTAGTATGACTTGTATCGCCCACAACTCACTTGTGTTCTACTCGTGCAAAACATCAAACCATAAAAACCTAGGCTCGGATGCCACTGTTGGGGAACGAGTAATTTCAAAAATTTCCCTACGCTACGCAAGATCATGGTGATGTATAGCACGAGAGGAGAGTGTTGTCTGTACCCTCGTGACCAAGCGAAGCGATCAGCGTAGAGGAAGTAGTCGTACGTTCTCCTCGCGATCCGACCGATCCGGCGCCGTTACTCGGCGCCCGAGTTCTTGACACCGTACAGCTCGATGGCGTCCCTCGTACTCGATCCAGCCGAGTGTCGAGGAGAGTTTCGTCGACCGACGGCGTGGTGGCGATCTTGATGTTTCACGGCGGGCTTCGCCTAAGCTTGCGACGGTATAACCGAGGTGGAATATGGTGGAGGGGCACCGACACGGCTAAGGCGATCTAAAGATCAAACTTGTGTCTCTTGTGTGCTAGAGGTGCCCCCTGCCTCGTATATAAAGGAGCAAGGGGAGGTGCGGCGGCCCTAGGAGAGGCGCGCCAAGGGTGTCCTACTCCCACCGGAGTAGGACTCCCTCCTTCCTTGTTGGAGTAGGAGAAGGGAAGAGGGGAGAGGAGGAAGGAAAGGGGCTGCACCCTTGTCCAATTCGGACTAGAGGGGCTCGCCTTCTTCCTTTGGCCTCTTTCCCTTATTCCCGTATGGCCCAATAAGGCCCATATACTCCCGGCGAATTCCGTAACTCTCCGGTACTCGATAATTACCGAATGACTCGGAACCTTTCCGAACTCCGAATATAGTCGTCCAATATATCGATCTTTACGTCTCGACCATTTCGAGACTCCTCGTCATGTCCCGATCTCATCCGGGACTCCGAACTCCTTCGGTACATCAAAACTCATAAACTCATAATATAAATGTCGCCGAAACCTTAAGCGTGCGGACCCTACGGTTCGAGAACAATGTAGACATGACCGAGACCGTCTCGGTCAATAACCAATAGCGGGACCTGGATGCCCATATTGGTTCCTACATATTCTCGAAGATCTTTATCGGTCAGACCGCATAACAACATCGTTGTTCCCTTTGTCATCGGTATGTTACTTGCCCAAGATTCGATCGTCGGTATCAATACCTAGTTCAATCTCGTTATCGGCAAGTCTCTTTACTCGTTCCGTAATACATCATCTATACTAACTCATTAGTTGTAATGCTTGCAAGGCTTAAGTGATGTGCATTACCGAGAGGGCCAGAGATACCTCTCCAGACAATCGGAGTGACAAAACCTAATCTCAAAATCGCCAACCCAACATCTGCCTTTGGAGACACCTGTAGTACTCCTTTATAATCACCCGATTCGTTGTGACGTTTGGTAGCACCAAAGTGTTCCTCCGAGCGGAGTTGCATAATCTCATAGTTATAGGAACATGTATAAGTCATGAAGGAAGCAATAGCAACATACTAAGCGATCGTGTGCTAAGCTCATGGAATGGGTCATGTCAATCAGATCATTCTACTAATGATGTGACCTTGTTAATCAAATAACAACTCCTTGTTCATGGTCGGAAACATAACCATCTTTGATTAACAAGCTAGTCTAGTAGAGGCATACTAGTGACACTTTGTTTGTCTATGTATTCACACATGTATTATGTTTCCGGTTAATACAATTCTAGCATGAATAATAAACATTTATCATGAAATAAGGAAATAAATAATAACTTTATTATTGCCTCTAGGGCATATTTCCTTCA
>JAHHZJ010009990.1:0-16117 GCA_021437245.1 Aegilops speltoides
TACCATTCCTAACAAGTGTTGGGTTTGAACTAAGATTGATGTTAATTAATTCAAAGGGCATTGCTTAATTTTACAATGACATTAGATTAACAAAAGCATAAACAATTCGGGGGGTGCAACAACAATATGGCTTCCATCTACTTATAAAGGGGTGATCAGAGTTTTTGTAACAAAGCAACAAGCATCATTGCAGGTTGGTCCATTTTTGGTTCACTACTTAATGGGAAAAACAGCAATACAATAGCTTCAATTCAACATTTATTTAAACAGTACCAATACAAGTAGCACAACATCTCAAAGCACCTTTGCACAATCATGTGGATGAAGGCTGTACTAACCTTTCATGAGAACACTAGGATAATCTGAATCTGCCAACACGAATAGGAAATCCAATCTCGTTTTGTGCGGTTTACTCTGAAATCAAGCAAAGTGTTTCATAGCGAAGCAAAATGTCTAATAGCAACAAGTTGAATAGATATCCCTATTTAAGCGAGAAAAAGGAATCAATTCTTGGCTAATAAAGGAGGATGAAACATGCGGACAAAAATGGTAATCCGCCAATCCTAACAAGTGTTGCAGTTTTGAAATAAGATTATAGTTAATTCGAGTGGCATCAATTCTTGGCTTATAAAGGGGTGATGCTGAATTTGTTGTAACAAAGCAACAAGCATCATATCAGGTTGGTCCCATTTTTTCACTACTTAATGGGAAAAGACAACAATACAATAGCTTCAATTCAACATTTATTTAAAACAGTACCAAAAACAAGTAGCAACATCTCAAAGCACACTACACATCATGTGGTTGAGACCAAGATTTGAAACAACTTCGCCACGAAGCGAAACAAATCTCGATCTCCTTTTGCAGTTCCACCAAAATTAAGCAAAGTCACGGTGTGACATTCAAGTTGAACGCACAAAACACCTTAAAACATAAGTGTTTGATAGCGAAGCAAAATGTATAATAGCAACAATTTGAATCGATACCCTGTTTTAACAGAGGCAAAAACAATTACTTGCCGATAAAGGAGGATGAAACAAGCGGTGATAGAAAGAAGCATCTAACTTATCTTGGATGGAAAACAAAGTAGGATAGTAGCATTTCTAAAGCGGTTGCATTGATTCTATTGAGACATTCTCTTGAAAAAACATTCATTAAAAATGTAATTTACTTTTAACGATTGGCTTGCTTCAATTTTCGGGCATTCTTAGATTAACAACAGCAAAATAGTTTATGGGACATCTAGCACCATGTCGTCCACTATAAATGGGTGATCAGAGTATGTAGCCAAGCAATACGTGTTGGTCCCATATTTTTCTCTTTGAACATTTTTCCTATGTGAGGACAAATCTAGTCTGCACAAACTACCCGACCCCAGTTTCTTTCCCTTTTCAACAAAGAGATCGGTTCCTTACAGATGTGTGTCTTTGGGTTACCCTTTTTCCCTTTTGACCAACAAGGGTGGATAGCATCTATACTACTTTCCTCCCTCCTTTCCTCATTGAACCAGTCCTAGTTCATGCTCCACCCACCCCTTCCTTTCCTCTTTGAACAAGACCTAGATTGACTACAGATCGAAAAAGATCCACATGCAGCTAGAACGCAGTTCAAAAACTTATACCTTAGGGTCGTCGGGATGTGGCAAGGCGTGTGGAGGAGGCGGATCTGCCCACACATCGGGAAGAAGGGTGGCCCCTCCACTTACGCTAGGTGAAAGAGAATAAGCCGCAGCGGTGGATTGGCTCCCTCGCGGCGACAGAGTTACCTGCACCTCCTCCCCTTCCGGTCTGACGGGATATAGGCGCCTCCTTCACCGGTGAGGGGGAGAGAGACAAAGAGGCCAACACAGTCTTGTTTAGATCGGTGAAGAGAGGGTGAGAGGTGAATATAGCAAACCCTAGCAAATGAATCTGAGCCTCCAGTGTAACATATATGTATTGGCGGCGTGTGGAAGTGCAAACCCTAGCGAACAAGCGCGGGCTCCCTTATATATATACTAATGTAAATGGGATGAGCTCCGGTGCCTTCCTTTCATCTGCTTTTGGATGTATGACATGTGAGCCAGCCACATTTTGGGCCCACTGTCATAAACCAAAAGCAGGTGCACTAAATCAATAAGCTCGTCCATATAGTTGCTCGTGTGTATCGACTAATATATAGTGATGGTTTTCTTATCCTGTCCATAACAATCGTTTTAAATTGTGTAAGTATGAAAGCGAAACTCTTTATTTAATGTCAGTGAAGAAAACTAGTACTACTTCCGATGAACTAACGATCCACCAGCGTCCGTTACTTCCTCCTTCATGTGGTAACTACCCTCCCTTAAGTGAACAACCACACATGGAAATTATCGAAGCGTGTGAGAGTGTGTACAAATAAAATTTTAATTTCAATTATCGGAAAGGTTTGAGAGTATTACAAAGTTTGACTTGATCAATCTAATATCTGGAGTAAATAAAAATGGAGGCTACTCGTCCATCCGGGTTTTAGTCCACACCATTTTTAAATCAAAGTTAATAGCTGGACAAATAAAATTACGGAGCTGGAGACAAAGTTGTGAGAAGGCTTAGAAATCAATACAAAACTTATGCTCTTAGTACCAACATCGATCCTTCTTGAGGAAACATTTGGTTCATAGCCAATTGTGTGATAAAATTGCACCAACGTGAAAGGCAATTGCGTCTCCAACGCAACCAAGGTGAAGCGATGAAGGATATCATCTTTGTGCGTAGCAAAAAACCTTGATGGAAGACAGCTTGTTTTTCATTGAAAATCGATCAGCTTCACCGGCGGCGCAATGAGCATCGATAGGTCATCGTGGTGATGCATCATCCATTTGGCATCAAGTTTGGGTGAGGCACCTATGAAGTTGACATATCCTCACGTGGTCTTTTCTTCTCATAATCAAGCTCGAGGAAGGAAGAACCACTGGCGGAGGACATGGAAGCGAAACAACAATGGGCATCAATTTTGTGCAATTCCACTAAAATTGAGGAAGACATGCCGGGTATGGAGACACGCATCTGTTTCCAAAAATATAAAAAAGGGTTATAGCGACATCTAAATTGTTAATAAAATTAACAAAAAGTACGAACAAGCGAAGCATCATACTTATATGATGGGAACTAAACCAGGATACAGAAAAAAAACATTTCTTCATTTAACCGGTGATAGTACTACCACCATATGGACAATATTGCACAACCACCATGTACTTTTTGTGAAACAACATGTATACCTCCACGGGGCATAAACCAGGACAACTTTTTTGAGTGGCATTTCCTCTATAATAGTACTAGTAGGTGATGTTGGACCAGCCGGCGAACTAGCTACTATGCATGGGGAAATTTGGGAGTAGTCGCATAGAAGAAAACGCATACGCAATGACTTGGAGAGCTGGACCCGATTACAAGAAGTTATACCTCGGTGGGCGAGATATCGTTTTAGGTGGGCGGGCGGGGATGCTGCCCTGCAGCGGCGGCTTGAACAAGGTAGCTTGGAGGATCTTCGTCGCGCCAAGCGCCGGCTCTGAGGAGGTCAGTGCTTGTCGGCTCCTCCATCATACTTGGCGACAACATCAACACTTGCACCTCCTCATCTCCCTTGAATGTGCAGAGTTCGGCGGATCTGTGACCACCGGTGAGGAGAAGAGATAGAGTGGACACTTGTCATATTGTTTTGATATGGAGAGGGTGGAGGAAATATGCGAGGCAATAATAAAGTTATTATTTATTTCCTTATTTCATAATAAATGTTTATTATTCATGCTAGAATTGTATTAACGGAAACATAATACATGTGTGAATACATAGACAAACATAGTGTCACTAGTATGCCTCTCCTTGACTAGCTTGTTGATCAAAGATGGTTGTGTTTCCTAGCCATAGACATGAGTTGTCATTTGATTAGCAGGATCACATCATTAGAAGAATGATGTGATTGACATAACCCATTCCATTAACAGCACTTGATCGTTTAGCATGTTGCTATTACTTTCTTCATGACTTATACATGTTCCTATAACTATGAAGTTATGCAACTCCGTTTACGGGAGAACACTTTATTGTGTGCTAACAAGCGTCTGTAATAACTGGGTGATTATAAGGAGCTCTCAGGTGTCTCCAAAGAAGGCATATTGAGTTGGCATATTTAGAGATTAGGATTTGTCACTCCGATTATGGGAGAGGTATCTCTGGGCCCTCTCGGTAATGCACATCACTATAAGCCTTGCAAGCAATGTAGCTAATGAGTTAGTTACGGGATGATGCATTACTGTAGCGAGTAAAGAGACTTGCTGATGCGAGATTGAACTGGGTATTGAGATACTGAAGCTGATCGAATC
Source organism: Aegilops speltoides (assembly GCA_021437245.1). NCBI lineage: Eukaryota > Viridiplantae > Streptophyta > Magnoliopsida > Poales > Poaceae > Aegilops > Aegilops speltoides. The sequence goes on from JAHHZJ010009990.1 coordinate 4,343, forward strand.
TCGGGCAGAAATAAACTATACACGATGACAAAGGAACAATGTATGTTGTTATGCGGTTTGGCCGATAAAGATCTTAAATAGAATATGTAGGAGCCAATTTGAGCATCAAGTTCCGCGTTGGTTATTGACCCGGAAGCGTGTTTTGGTCATTTCTACATAGTTCTTGAACCCGTATAGTCCGCGGCTTAAGGTTTCGATGACAATTATATTATGAGTTTATGAGTTTTGTGATGTACGAAGGAGTTAGTCCCGTATGAGATCAGGGGACATCACGAGGAGTCTCAAAATGGAGTCGAGGCGTAAAGATTCGATGTATTGGGCGACTATATTGGGACGCCGGAAGGTTAAAGTGGTTCGGTATTTTTGAATATAGGGGAGTTCTGGGAATACAGGGGAAGAAGTATATGGGCATTATTGAGCTTTAGGGGAGAGAGAGAGAAGAGCAGCCCCAATGACTAGTCCAGATTGAACTGGGGGAGGCGGGCGCCCATCCTTCCTTCTCTTCCTCTCCCCCTTCCTTGTTTCCTGCTCCTACATGGAAGGGAAGAATCCTACTCCCGGTGGGAGTAGGACTCTCCCTCAGGCGGCGCCATATGAGGCCGACCCTCGGCCCCTCCTCCACTCCTTTATGTCACAGGGGCGGGGGCACCTCTGAGAACAACAATTGATCTCTTGATCTCTTAGCATGTCTTGCGTGCCCCCTCCCATAAAGTCCTCGATAATATTGTGGCGATTGTAGAAGCGACCACCATGGCAGTAGAACATCAAGATCGTCACCACGCGTCGTCTTGGCCAAACTCTTCCCCGACACTCTGCTGGATCGGATGCAGAGAGCGTCATCGCCAGGCTGAGCGTGTGCTAGAACTTCGGAGGTGCGTAGTTTCGGTGCTTGATCGGTCAGACCGTGAACATATCGACTACATCAGCGCGTTGTTCGCGCTTCCGCTTTTTCGGTCTCTGACAGTGCGTGGACAACACTCTCCCCTCTGTTGCTATGCATCACCATGATCTTGCGTGTGCGTAGGAATATTTTGAAATTACTCACGTTCCCCCAGCAGTTGGCATCCGAGCCAGGTTTTGTCGCGTAGATGTTATATGCATGAGTAGAACACAAGTGAGGTTGTTAATGCGATACAAGTCATCACGCTTACCGACATGTCATACTTTGGTTCGGCATTATTGTTGGATGAAGCGGCCCGGACCGACATTACTGGCGTACGCTTATGCGGACTGGTTTTACCGCCGTGCTTTGCACACGGTGACTAAGCGGGTGTTGTTTCTCCAACTTTAGTTGAACAATTATTATTTCGCCCGGTCCTTGCGAAGGTTAAAATATCACTAACTTGACGAACTATTATTTGTGGTTTTGATGCGTAGTAGTGAGCGGTTCTTGCTCAGCCCATAGCAGCAGCGTAAAATTTTACGAACAACAAAGTAGAGGGCGTCTAACTTGTTTTTGCGGGGCATGTTGTGATGTGATATGGTCAAGGCGTGATGCTATATTGTATTGTATGAGATGATCATGTTTTGTAACTTGAGTTATCGAAGCAGCTGGCGGGGAACCATATGGTTTATTAAGCTTTATTGTATGAAATGCAAGCGCCACATAATTGCTTTACTTTATCACTAAGCGGTAGCGATAATCGTAGAAGCAATAGATGGCGAAAGCGACAACGATACTACGATGGAGCTCAAGGTGTCGCGCCCGGTGGCGATGGTGATCAAGCGGCAGTGCTGCGAAGATGGAATCACAAGCACAAGATGATGATGGCCATATCATATCACTTATATTGATTGCATGTGATGTTTTATCCTTTATGCATCTTATTTTGCTTTGATTAATGGTAGCATTATAAGATGATCTCTCACTAATTATCAAAAGTGTTCTCCACAGTATGCACCCGTTCTGAAAGTTCTTAGTCTTTGAGACACCCGCGTGATGATGGATTGTGATAGGCTCTACGTTCAAATACAATGGGTGCAAAAGCAGTTGCACCGCGGAATACTCAGGTTAAACTTGGCAGGCTAGCATATCTGAGATATGGCCTCGGAACACGGAGAGACGAAAGGTCAAGCGTGAATCATATAGTGAATATGATCAACATAGTGATGTTCACCATTGAAAACTTCTCCATCTCACGTGATGATCGGACATGGTTTAGTTGATTTGGATCACGTGATCACTTAGATGACTAGAGAGATGTGCTATCCAAGTGGGAGTTCTTAAATAATATGATTAATTGAACTTAAATTTATCATGAACTTAGTCATGGTAGTATTTTGCAAATTATGTTGTAGATCAATAGCTCGCGTTGTTGCTTTCATATATTTATTTTGATATGTTCCTAGAAAATTGTGTTGAAAAATGTTAGTAGCAATGATGCGGATTGGATCTGTCTATCTGAGGTTTATCCTCATTGCTACCTGAAGAATTATGTCCTTGATGCACCACTAGGTGACAGACCTATTGCAAGGCGGTCACGAGCGTTATGAGCGTTTGGCTAGCTCAATATGATGACTACTTGATAGTTTAGTGCACCATGCTTAACAACTTAGAATCAGAACTTCAAAGGCGTTTTGAGCGTCATGGACCATATGAGATGTTCCGAGGTTGAAGTTAATATTTCAAGCAAATACCCAAGTTGAGAGATATGAAGTCTCCAACAAGTTCTATAGCTAAAAGATGGAGAGAATCGCTCAACTAGTGAGCATGTTTCCGAGATTATGCAGGTACTACAATCTCTTGAATCAAGTGGGAGTTAATCTTCCGGATAAGATAGTGATTGGCAGAGTTCTCTAGTCACCATCACCAAGTTACTAGAACTTCGTGATGAACTATAGTATGCAAGGGATGACGAAAATGATTCCCGAGCTCTTCGTGATGTTGAAAATCCATGAAGGTAGAAATCAGAAAGAACATCAAGTGTTGATGATTGACAAGACCACTAGTTTCAAGAAAAAGGGCAAAGGGAAGAAAAGGAACTTCAAGTAAGAATGGCAAACAAGTTGTCACTCCCATGAAGAAGCCCAAAAGCTGGACCAAAGCCTAAAACTAAGTGCTTCTACTGCAAAGGAATGGTAGTCCTGGAAGCGGAAATGCCACGAATATTTGGTAGATAAAGGATGGCAAAGTGAACAAGGAATATATTTGATATACAGGTTATTGATGTGTACCTTACTAGTGTTTATAGTAGCCCTGGGTATTTGATACTTGTTCGGTTGCTAAAAATTAGTAACTTCGAAACAGGAGTTATAGAATAAACGAGAGACTAGTTGAGGGTGAAGTGATGATGTGTGTTGAAAGTAGTTCCAAGATTGATATGATCATCATCTACACTCCCTATATTTTTGAGATTAGTGTTAAACCTAAATAAATGTTATTTGGCGTTTGCGTTGAGCATGAATATGATTTGATCATGTTTATTGCAATACGGTTATTCATTTAAAATCGTGAGAGAATAATTGTTATTACCATTTTACATAGATAAAACCTTCAATGGTCATACACCCAATGAAAATATTTTGTTGGATCTCGATCGTTAGTGATACACATATTCATAATATTGATGACAAAAAGATGCAAAGTTAATAATGATAGTGCAACCTATTTGTGTACTTTGCCGTTTGAGGTCATATCGATTGTAAAGCGCATGAAGAAACTCCATAAAGATGGATTTTTGGAATCACTTGGTTATGAATCATTTGATGCTTGCAAACCATGCCTTTTGGGCAAGATGACTAAAACTCCGTTCTCGGAACAATGGAGCGAACAAGCTAACTTATTGGAAACAATACATCTTGATGTATGCGATCAATGAGTGTTAAGGCTAAATGGCGGGTATCATTATTTTACGGCCTTCACGAGATGATTTGAGTAGATATGGGTATATCTACTAACATAAGTCTGAAATAGTTGAAAGGTTCAAAGAATTTGAGTGAAGTGTAAAATCATCGTAAAAAAGAAAATAAAGTTTACGTGATCGATCGTGGAGATGAATATTTGAGTTGACAGTTTGGTCTTCATTTGAAACAATGCGGAATAGTTTACAAACTCCATACACAGAACACCACTGACATAATGGTGTGTCCGAGCGTCGTAACCGCACTTTATTGGATATAGATGCGATCTATGATGTCTCTTACCGATTTACCAATATCGTTTTGGGGTTATGCATTAGAGACGGCAGCATTCACTTTAAAAAGGGCACCATCAAAATCCGTTGAGATGGCGCCTTATGAACTGTGGTTTGGCAAGAAATCAAAGTTGTCGTTTCTTGAAGTTTGGGGCTACGATGCTTATGTGAAAAAGTTTCAACCTTGATAAGCTTGAACCCAAATCGGAGTGCATCTTCATAGAATACCCAAAGGACTATGTGGGTACACCTTCTATCACAGATCCGAAGGCAAGATATTTGTTGCTAAGATGGATCCTTTCTAGAAAGAAGTTTCTCTGAAAAGAAGTGAGTGGGAGGAAAGTAGAACTTGATGAGGTAAATGTACCTTCTCCCTTATTGGAAAGTAGTTCATCACGAAATCAGTTCTTGTGAGTTCCTCACCAATTAGTGAGGAAGCTAATCATGTTGATCATGAAACTTCATATCAAGTTACTACCAGAACCTCGTAGGTCTTCGAGTAAGATCCGCACCAAATTGATGCGGTAATCCCATTACGGAAGTCATGTGTACTAGACCATGATGAACCTCACGAACTATGAGGAAGCGATGGTGAGCCAGATTCCATGAAATGGCTTGAGGCCATGAAATCGAGATGGGATCCATGTATGAAAACAAAGTGTGGACTTTGATTGACTTGCACGATGATCGGCAAGCCATAGAAAATAAATGGATCTTCAAGAGGAGAGGCCGGAATGACGTAGTAGTGTTACTATCTACAAAGCTAGAATTAGTCGAAAAAGGTTTTTGACAAGTTCAAGGTGTTGAATATGATGAGATTTTCTTTACTTTCATTATCAATGCATAAATCACTATACGAATCATGTTAGCTAATAGCCACATTTTATAGAAGTCGGCAAATGGATGTCAAAACTGCATTCCTTAATGGATTTATTAAAGAAGAGTTGTATATGATACAACCCGGAAGGTTTTATCAATCCTAAAAGTGCTATCAAAGTGTGGATGCTCCGGTGATCCATCTATGGAGCAGTGCAAGCATCTTGGAGTTGGAATATACGCTTTGATAAGTTGATCCAAAGCATATGGTTTTATACAAACTTTTTAGAACCTGTATTTACAAGAAAGTGAGTGGGAGCTACTGTTAGCATTTCTAAATGCTATATGTAGATGACATATTGTTGATTGGAAATGATAAGAAATTATGGATAGCATAAAGGGATGCTTGAATAAGAGTTTTTCAAAGACCTCGGTGGCCTTTACACATTGAGCATCAAGATTTATAGAGATAGATCAAGATGCTGATAAATTTTTCAATGAGTACATACCTTGATAAGATTTTGAAGTAGTTCAAAATGGAGCAGTCGAAGAAGTTCTTGCGTGTTGCAAAGTATGAAGTTGAGTAGACTCAAAAACCGACCATGGCGAGAAAATAGAAATAGAATGAAAGTCATTCCCTATGCCTCATTCATAGGTTCTGCAAAAGTATGCTATGATGTGTCTGGGACCTATTGTATACCTTGCTCGAGTTTGGCAAAGGGTACAATTTTTATCTAGGAGTAGATCCAGGGACAGCGGTCAAGAATATCCTTAGTGAGGACTAGAAATATTACTCGATTATGGAGGTGATAAAAGAGCCCGTCGTAAAGGTTACATCGGTGCAAGCTTTTACACGATCCGGATGACTCTAAGTCTCAATCGTATACATATTGAAAGTGGGAGCAATTAGCTAGAGTAGCTCCTACATAGCATTGTAGACATAGAATATTTGCAAAATACATACGACTCGAATATTCTGGACCGTTGACTAAACTTCTCTCCACGAGCAAAACATGATCATACCTTAGTACTCTTTGGGTGTTAATCACATAGCGATGTGAACTAGATTATTGACTCTAGTAAACCCTTTGGGTGTTGATCACATGTGATGTGGACTATGGGTATTAATCACATATAGATGTGAATATTGGTGTTATATCACATGGTGATGTGAACTAGATTATTGACTCTAGTGCAAGTGGGAGGCTGAAGGAAATATTCCTAGAGGCAATAATAAAGTTATTATTTATTTCCTTATTTCATAATAAATGTTTATTATTCATGCTAGAATTGTATTAACGGAAACATAATACATGTGTGAATACATAGACAAACATAGTGTCACTAGTATGCCTCTACTTGACTAGCTTGTTGATCAAAGATGGTTGTGTTTCCTAGCCATAGACATGAGTTGTCATTTGATTAAGGGATCACATCATTAGAAGAATGATGTGATTGACATAACCCATTCCATTAGCTTAGCACTTGATCGTTTAGTATGTTGCTATTGCTTTCTTCATGACTTATACATGTTCCTATAACTATGAGATTATGCAACTCCGTTTACGGAGGAACACTTTGTGTGCTAACAAGCGTCCAACGTGGCTGGGTGATTATAAAGGAGCTCTACAGGTGTCTCGAAGGTACATGTTGAGTTGGCATATTTGAGATTAGGATTTGTCCTCCGATTGTGGAGAGGTATCTCTGGCCCTCTCATTAATGCACATCACTATAAGCCTTGCAAGCAATGTAGCTAATGAGTTAGTTCCGGGATGATGCATTACGTAGCGAGTAAAGACTTCTTGGTAGCGAGATTGAACTAGGTATTGAGATACCGACGATCGAATCTCGGGCAAGTAACATACCGATGACAAAGGAACAACGTATGTTGTTATGCGGTTTGACCGATAAAGATCTTCGTAGAATATGTAGAGCCAATATGAGCATCCGGTTCCGCTCTGGTTATTGACCGGAAGCGTGTTTGGTCATGTCTACATAGTTCTCGAACCCGTAGGGTCCGCCGCAAGGTTTCGATGGCAGGTTATATTATGAGTTTATGAGTTTTGATGTATCGAAGGAGTTGAATCCGGGTGAGATCGAGGACATGAAGTCTCAAAATGGTCGAGGCGTAAAGATCGATATAGTGGGCGACTATATTGGACATCGAAAAGGTTTCAGTGGTTACGGTATTTTTGATCTGGGGAGTTCTGAGAATCTGAGGAAGAAGTATATAGGCCTTATTGGGCTTTAGGGGAGAGAGGCGGCAGGCGCTTCCCCCAATGACTAGTCCGGTGGACTAGGGGAGGCGGTGCCACCTCCTTCTTCTCTTCCCTCTCCCCTTCCTTGTCTCCTACTCCTACTACATGGAAGGGAAGAATCCTACTCTGGTGGGAGTAGGACTCCTCGGGCGCCATAGGGCGGCCCTCTCCCCTCCTCCACTCCTTTATATCAGAGGGCAGGGGGCACCTCTAGGAACAACAATTGATCTCTTGATCTCTTAGCCATGTCGGTGCCCCCTCCACCAAAGTCCTCGATAATATTGTGCGGTGCTTAGGCGAAGCCTGCGATGGTAGAACATCAAGATCGTCTGCCCGTCGTCTTGGAAACTCTTCCCGACATTCTCTGGATGGGAGTATGGGGAATGAGAGTCTGGACTAGGGGTGTCGGATAGCGAACTATCATCATTGGCGGACTCCAAAACTATGAAGATACAAGATTGAAGACTCCGTCCGTTCGGGATGGGACTTTCCTTGGCGTGGAAGGAAAGCTTGGCCGATCGGATATGTAGATCTCCTACCATTGTAACCGACTCGTGTAACCCTAGCCCTCTCCGGTGTCTATATAAACCGGAGGGTTTTAATCCGTGGGGCGAAGAACAATCATACCATACACTACAAGGGAAAAGCCTAGCAGCGTGAGGTTTGGAGCCCTCTCGATGGCGTGCGGCGCTACTAATAAGCCTTCTGACTAACGTATAGCATGGTGTGTTGACACTGCGCTACTGCTACACATGAATAGCTGCAGCCTCTTTGAAAAAGGGCGATCTTGGTATTATCTGCGCGCCGTTTAGGGAGTAAGCGCTCTTTGGTAAGTCGGCGCTCTTGCTAAATCCCCTCGCTACTACTAGTTTTATTAGTTTTTTCCTGCAGATTTGTTTTTATTTGTTTTGCATTTGAATAGGCTTTATACAATAATCTTTAGCATATCATCCACATACAAATGTAATCATAGCATATACATACAATTAGTCTCATCAAATCATGTCATCATCATAATCATCATCCAACACAAAGTGGTCTCTCGTCATCAATCTGAAAATAGCGATACAAGTCTCGATTGCTTGCAAATACATCGTCATCCATCTAAACAATGATATACATGAGAATAGCTATCACTTTGAGTACATGAGTTCGTATCCCTCTCTCGCATTAGCGTGAACCTAAACTAAGTCTTTGCGTGTAGCTCGAAAGCGAAAACCGGTACACGGGCACGACACTCCGGCCACTTATCGTATATATACTCTGGCGTAGCACTTCTTTGCCATTTATGATATATGCACTGCATCGTCACATGAGTCGATGATATGCAACATATATAGTTGAGCAACACAAAGAGACAGACTTGGCAAAAATAGAAACAACATATCATAAGCATAAATAACAAAGTTCGCCATTACCCAAATGACCTAACTAGAGTGATTTTAAGCTAGTCGAGGAGGGCGTTTTAATTACAACACAAATAAAGTTTCACCGTGCATAACTCAAAGTTTTGTCATAAAAGAAAGTATGGACTAAGCGGACACATTGTCATATATCGACAATCACTCCATCATGTCGTGCCATCCATCCAAGTCGGGGAGATAGTCATCGAGCTTTGTGAAAGGCTTCATGTCGAGGCGAGAGGCTATCCATGTTGGACGTCTTCCGCGACATTTGTCCTTCTACATGGAACATCCTGTTTTCCGCGACCTCATTCATGATGATTTGGGCAAGTTCAGCTTGGATGTTATAGAACTCAACTTGAAGTCGATGATCCTCGATATCTCCTATGTCCTTTGCCCATTGCGGAATATGGGCATCGCTAGATCTATGTGCCATGTGAAGGTTACGGTGATCCCATCGGTACTCCGGCATGTGGTGTAGGACATAGAATCCATCATTAAGAGAATCGTTCGGTTCTTTGGATGCGTGAGAACTTCGGTCTTATGGCTGAAGGCGTGCTGCCGCCCTTTTCTTCTTGTCCCTAACCTCTCCACCTTGCTTGGTAGTAAAACATAGCACTTGAGAACATCTTTGATGTGGGTGTAATTCTTTTGTGAATGTTCTTGACGAGTCCAAGTAAAGGCGTGGGAGAATCGGGGAGTAGAGGATGATGAGGACGACGCGCCCTTGCAAAAATAAGTACACCTCAAATTAATTAGCCTCCACCGTGCAAATGAATTATTGAAATCGAAGGAAGGATAGCAGCGTGGATGACTTACGGGATGATAAGGCGAGAATCGCCTCCTTGTCCTTATTGGCGAGCATGAAACTAACGATGTAATCCTCGCGTATTCACGATCTTGTGCCAGACTCCCAAGAAGGCCTCGTGCATGTAATGCGGTCGGCGACAGATATGAGCTATCTGCTCAACCCCAATGATGTAGCTCATGTGCAAGGCATAAAGCGGACAAAAGTAAAATCCAGCTTCTTCCGTGAAACATGTCGAATATGTAATCGAATCGGAGGAAGAACTTATCAGCGGGGAAGCCATTGACGTCGACATTTGCTGCGGGCGTTAACCACGTGAAGTGGGTATCCTGGATCTTCGGCGATGAGGCCTTTCTCTACCCATGCACATCGTCATGAAGTCTCCATAGATCGCGAATCTGGCCCGTGGCGCTGTTTGGTAGGATTGGTTTCGGGGATTTGCCATTTATCCGCATCGGGGATATCTACGGTCCGGCGAGGCTCTTGGCGGCTGGATCATAGAATCAGCTTTTTGCCTTTCCTCGCTCTCTTCCTAGGCTTCTTTACCCTGGATGGTCGTCGATAACACGTTGAGGCGGTAATTGAGCACGACTCATGATGCTCAAACCACGAGGCGCCGATATAGACATCTTGTTAGCGCCATCGTCATCCTCATCCTCATCCATGGCGGCGTCATCAGCCTCTAATGGAGCCACCTCTTACCCGTCCGCTATCACCCAACCCGACACCGGCGCTAATTGGGTAGGTGGGGTGTTGATATTCATACCTTCTGAGGCTGCGTGCTCGTGGGTGTGCTCGGCCGCCTCGGGCAAGCAGACTCTTTGGCCTAACAGGACCCACCCATTGCAACAATCACCAAGCGGCGAGGGTCTCGTCGTCATCCCCACTAGTATTGAGGAGGCAAATTCTCGTGGCCGGTTTGACACAGCCACGGAAACCTTGAAAGGCGTTAGGGATCGACCGGCTGTGGAACAATGGTTCCTTCGGCTCCAATATCGTCCCCTTCCCCGTCCACCTACATTACGGATGGTGTACAATATGGTGCCGCAGGTTTTGTCGGCTGCAAATAAAAGTCTGCGGCGTGGGACATCGAAAAGCAGCGGGATATTATACATTTATATTGAAGGGGCGGTGTGGAAGATACCGTGAGGCGTCGAGCTCAGCCAAGAGGAGGCACCACCAAACACGTCGGTCGCGGCAGGTCGCGGGAGCAGGTCGGGGAGCAGTCTGGGAAGCGGTCCGGGGACGGTGCGGGAGCATGTGCTGCCAAGAAGTCGACAAGGGAAAGTCCTCTGCATTTTTTGGATTTTCCCTTGTCCATGTGTGACGCCCGTCACCAAGGAAGTAGATATATCTGCAATCACTGTTTTGCGGCAGCTACCGCTATTCTTGTTATGCGAGATGATTTCTTCTCAACGCAATCTCAACCTTCTTGTCGATGCTTTCTTGATTAACCTCCTTCTTTCCTTTTCTCCTCCGTGGTCTCACGGTAGTACTTCTTCCCGTGGCGCCGTCTCCGACACCGTGCAGCGTTCATACAATGGTCGGTATCCACGGTTGTCGTTTCAATATGTTCAACGCCGGTTGAATGGAGTGTCCCACTTGGCCTCGCCAATGCCTTAGGCGGCGAGTAGCTTTGACGCAATCCGGTGTTGCTCTCTCGCAAAAGGCACAAGGATCGTTTAGAAATATGACTAGCGTGTGCGGTCGAATTGATCGAAACTAAAATTACGTAGTCTCATGAACTCCGTAATGGCGGTGTTGTCTCATAAACCTTCTTGATGGGTCCCAGCGGTGGCGGGCCCTCGGGGCGTCACGCTCTGCGGGGCGGTGAAATCCGCCAAAGTGCAGGATGCCCGGACTTCGCGGCTTCGCGTCCTCCTTGGCCCATTTGGACCTCTTTCCGCCATAACCACGGCTTAGGTGGTGGGTCCCAATGTTCCTCTTTTGTAGCCCCTTCATGTACTTAGACTTTTCTTTGGCAACTTGGCCTCAAAGCCTCCTTGAATATTTGAAACTGCTCTTAGTGATTGTCGGACTTTCCTTTACAATCTCGGAGTAGGGTTCCCCGTTGATCTTTGCTTTCACTCGATTTTTCGAGGCGCAGCGTTCTAAACTTGGTCATGGCGTGTTTGTTTATCTTCTTCATTGCGGGTCATTATGCGGATCTTCATAATCCTTCTCATTCGGCCGGGAACAAGAATATCTGGTGAAACTTCTTTAGAAGGAGCTCCTCATATTTTCTATCTTCTTTAGATTCTCATCGTTGATGGTGGCGGTTGTCCGTATGATGCAGCCTATTTGATTCTTTGTATGCCTTGCTTCTCAGGCGCCTTTGGCTCAAAATGGCCGTTGTC
>JAHHZJ010009995.1:0-11238 GCA_021437245.1 Aegilops speltoides
GTCCTCGGCGGTGGCGCGCCTCGAAGGGTCGCTTGCGGAGTGGGCATCAAAACTCTTGCGGTCTTGGTCTTCTTCTTCCCGGGGACTTCAGCGGCAAGTGACTTGTGATCTGCTGCGGCTCTTTCCGATAGATCTTGTCGGTGTAGATAAGAGCATCCTTCTTGTCGCCGGGGCAGAGATGACACTTATCGGGCTGGCATCTTCGCATGTTGTATGCATAGTGAGAGCTGCCATGAACTTGGCGAGTGCTCGGCGGCCGAGTATCCATTGTAAGGCAATGGAAAAGTCACAACGTCAAAGTGACCCTCTCGGTTACGAAGTTCAGCTTCGCTGCCAAATGTCACCGGCGTGATCTTTCCCTTGACTTGCTCCTTCCGGATTGATTCCTTGGAATGTGCGGTCTCTTGAGCTTCGTTGTCGAGGGATCTGGAGCTTACGGAGTACGCGGAGGAGATCGAGGTTCAATTCGATACGTCGTCAACTAGCATCTTAGTGACATTGAGGTTGCGGATAGTTGGTGAAACCAACATCGGCAAGCACCCGACCGCGGATTTTGCGATCGGGGTGGTCCTCAATATCGAAGATGATAGGCGTCTTGGACCATTCGAGAGGCTTGCGTGACTCGGCGGGTGGATTACGCGCATTGACTTCCCGCACCCTGCTTGAGCTAGCTGTGTGAAGTATCGAGAAGCGCCGCCGTCACGCCACGAGGACCTCTGTGGCTTTACTGGAACTCCTGCTCATCGGCCTCGTCATCATCCATATCTTCATCGTCATTGTCATCTTCATCCTTATCGGCGGCCGTGGGGAGTGCATCTCCCTTACTGCTTAGCTGCCACGGCGTCCTCCCGGCCGGGGCGTTTCTTGCGGATCCTCCGGTAGCTTCTTGGGCCTTCTCCTTGTCGCGTCGCTCGTACTCAGCCTTTTGCTACTCGACAAGCTGCTCGACCTTCTTGCAGCTCTGGAGGTCATGGCCCTTGGTGCGGTGGATCTTGCAGTCTTGCTTGTCGGTGCTTGCCACGCTTGTCGGCGACCGCCCTGACCTCCTCGCTGGAGCTACCGACTTTGGCTTTCTTGGCGCCACCTCCGTTGCGGACTGCTCACGACTAGCACATCTTTCCTTTCCTCCTACATTGTTCCGCGCGGTTTTTTCCTTGCAGGGGCAGCATCCTCTCTCGAGATCCTCCTGCTTCTATATTCTCTCCGGGGAGTTTCCTCCTTCCTCGCATGTGCACATTACGGCGGGGCATATAGCTCGTGGCGTCTCGATCTTGCACATCGCCATCTCCTCCTGCATCCTGCGGTTTCAGCGTTCGATGGAATCTTGGCGATGACCGCGGCATAGTGGACATCTGGGATGTTGTCTTGTACGGCTGAATCTATGAATGAACTTGCGGGGTCTCTCCTTACTTACAGGCGGCGAGATGAAGGTCGCTCTCTTGGCCATGAGGCTTGTGGCGCTTGTAAAGCGCCGACAAAGCTGATGGCATAGATAAACCTAGGAGGATATGGAGTTTTGGCAAGTGCATGAGCCAGGACGACATTGGGCTTGAGCACCGGGAAGTAGTTAGCAAGGATCTTGTCGTCCGCCCCGGCAGCTTGCACGCGATGGTGTAGATCTTTGAGGAACTCCGGCGGATGCGACTTGCCGTCGTACTTCTCGAATCGTCGGCAGAAATTCTTCATCTGGGCCCTTTGGACTTGCCGCAGCTCCGAGTGAGCGAGGCAACCTACCGCGCTCTGACGCGTCGCTGGTTCCCTGGCGCATGCATGTCGACGCGGGCCCAGTGCGCTGGTCGATTGACGCCGCTTCTCTTGGTGCTCGATCGTCTGGCGTCTTCTTCTTTGTCGTTCGTGAAGAACTTGGCGTGATCGACGAGCTCGTGGATCGACGATGCGGTGGATCATTGTCGAGGTGGATCCGGCGAGTCGGCGATCTTAGCCTTCAGGCGGAAGTGCCGCGTGGTTGCACCCCACCAGTCTTGTCGCCATTGGCTCGCTGGCGATCTTGCGCGGCCCGATGTATTCGGCTGCCGTGGAGTGTGCCCGTTAGCGTGAACGATGAACTACGAATGGTGGCCCTCCATCGTCGATCTTATGCGCCGTTGGAGGGTAATCCGAGGCGATTGAGCTCGGGCCGCAACCTGCTGGAGTCTTCGGTGGTGGCGGCGAGCGGTGCAAGGCGAGATATGCTCGGACTTCCAGCCCAGGTTGGAAGGGCGATATCCCGTCGAGCGGCCGTGTCTTCTGGTGCCAACATGTTGGCGTGCATGTTGGTCTTGGCGCCCGAGATCCACCGCTCGATCTTGGTCAATGAATGTATGGTACGCGAGTACCATGTTTGTCGGTCGCGCCTCTGGGATAGGCGCGGTGCATGTCTGAAGCAGTCTGCGCCGCCTTTGCCGGACTGGCGGCACCGTGAGCTCCTCGTTGGCGCCGTTCTTACGCGGCGTCTGCCCCACCACCTTTTGCTCCGGTGGCGGTGGGTTCGGCGGGCGAGCACCACCTCGAAGCCTTCTTCTTGGTGGCATGTTGATGAAGAAGATGAAGATCTGGATTCGTGAGCGCGGATCGGTTCACACAACCTCGAAGCCCCTACGGCGCGCGCCAAGATGTCGGGAATGCGATCCGCGATCACCTATGGGGCGGCGGACGGGCCCTTCGGTTTGGCGAGGCGGAGAGCGCCTGAAAAGCGGATGCGAAACACGAGCGTTACCCAGCCGGGCTCTACGGAGATAGTACTCCTACTCTTGCATCTGATTGTATTGAGTTCTTGCTTCGGGGCGCTGAGTGCTCTGTATACACTAGCGCTAACGAGACCGAGCCGAGTGTTTTCTAGTTTCCAACCCCCTCTACATTGCGCATGGGCCTCCTTTTATGTGCTCAAGGGTCACCGACAGTGTAGCGTGAACAAGGGTAAAAATGGAAAAGGAATTGCGGTTGGTATAACTACTTATGCGATGTATCATACCTAACCGCGGCGGAGGACAAAAGGCATTCAATGCCGTCGTGTCACCAAAGCAGATGCATAAAAGGGACCGTCGGGCGCCACGCTTCCACAATAGGCATCTTGTCATCTCCGCTTCCACCCACCTGGTCGCACAGCCTCTTGCCACGTCTTGCTGGAAAAGTCGAGCGACACGTTGGTGGATGTCTTTGGGCTGGTATAGAGTGGTTAACTGCCTGCAAAAGCGCCTTACATGATGCGTTGTCTTGTCGCCGGAAGCTTGTCGCTCACGGCCTTGCGAGGAGCGTGGCTGTAGGATCGAAAGTATGTCTAGAGGGGGTGATTAGACTACTTGACAATATAAAAATTATGCCTTTTGACAAAGACAAGTTTTGGCGATTCACGATTATGATCAAGTCAAGCATCACCTACACATGCAATTCTAGAGTATAGGCAGCGGAAAGTAAATTGCACATGTAGTAAAGAGAGGTGGAGAAGAGCAAGCGCAATTTTGGAGAGCGGTGATTTTTCTCGTGGTTCCGATAGGTGGTGCTATCGTGCTTCCACGTTGATGGAGACTTCAACCCACGGAGGATAGCAGTGCGAGAGTCCACGGAGGCTCCACCCACGAAGGGTCCACGAAGAAGCAACCTTGTCTATGCCATCATGGCCTCCCCACGGAGGCTAGCCTTACTCGGGTAGATCTTCACAGTAAGGCGATCTCCTTGCCCTTACAAACTTCTTGGTTCAACTCCACATCTTGGGAGGCTCCCAAGCGACACCTAACCAATCTAGGGCACCACCCTCCAAAAGGTAATAGATGGTGTTGATGATGATGAACTCCTTGCTCTTGTGCTTCAAATGATAATCTCCCCAACACTCAACTCTCCTCACTGATTTGGCTGTGGTGGAAGAAAGGATTGAGTGGAAAGCAACTTGGGAAGGCTAGAGATCAAGCTTCATATGGTGGGAGTGGAGCAACTTGATCTCAACACAAGGGTAGGTAGTTCTCTTCTCGGAAATGTAAGGTAGGAGTGGTAGTACTTTCGATGGCTCTCTCCACGAATGAAGAGGGGGTGGAGGGTATTTATAGCCTCCACACAAAATCCAACCGTTACACACATTTGACCAATCTCGGTGGGACCGAAGTTGACAACTTCGGTGAGACCGAAAGTTCAAATCATGTGAGCGTTGGGATTTTCGGTGGGACCGAAAATACAATCTCGGTTAGTCCGATTCGTTGCAAACACAAGAGCTTGCCAATCTCGGTGGGACCGACTTCATCATCTCGGTGACACCGATTTGATGAAGATTCTGAAGCTTGGCAACTCAAGTTTGGTGAGACCGAGTTGAATCGGAAAATCCGAGATTTCTAGGGTTTGGCTTTATGGTGAGGTGGTTCATCTCGGTGTGGTGAGTTTGGAAAATCGGTGGGACCGAGATTACTTATGAGTGTATAAGGCGGTGAGAGTTCTTGATAGTTTAGGAGATGTATCACTAAGCACTTTGAGCAACGGATCATTATCATAACCTCATCCCTTTTAATAGTATTGGCTTTCCTATGGACTCAATGTGATCTTGGATCACTAAACCAAAAATGGAGTCTTGAGCTTTTGCCAATGCTTGCCTTAGCATTTGAGGGTCCACTTCTTGATCCTTGCCATACCCATATCTTGAACTTTCGAAATGATTCTCAAGTAACTATTAGTTCAATGATATATATGTTGTTATTAATTACCAAAACCACCCGGGATTAGTTGCACTTTCAATCTCCCCTTTTTGGTAATTGATGACAACATATAGATCAAACCGACAAAGGATATAATCAATGAATAATATAAATCGCTTTGAGAAGTATGTGATAAGCAAGAGCTCCCCTAAATTTGTGCATTATTTAAGATTTGCGTTTGAATGCAAATGCAATCGATTAGGATCATGGGTCACTCTTCCATGTCACATACATCTTGGTGGAGCGCACAAAATGATAAGAATGAACAGCATGCACCCAATCACCAAGACATGAGTAAATGATCATACAAGATATGAATAGCATATGATAAGCATTAAGCACACATTAAAGCATAAGTGCGACCAAGCACTCATTAAAGTAGGATCAAGCGTAGTATCAAACACACGGAATGTCTCAAAAATCAAAAGTATCTCAAAGAAACCGCAAAAGACGAAAGAGCAAAAGCGCAAAGACAAAAGCACTCTCTCTCTAAGTCCTATGATCTATACAATTTCTCCCCTTTGGCAACAAGTTACCAAAAAGTTGAAAAGGCATAGAGCTAAGCTTCACTTGAGGACTCTGCTAGCGGCTCTATGCAGGTTGATGTTGGAGTTGATATGGCAGCATCTGCGAAGACTTCAGCTGATGTTTGTCTTTGGAGGAGTGTCCTTTGGAGCTGGAGTTGGAACCAGCGAGGCTGTGGGAGGTCTTGGTGTAGTCTGGTGTCGATCCTTGGAATAGCAGTGATCGGAGTCTGTGGGAACCGGAGGCGATCTGTGATAAGCATCTGGACTAAGTCATCCTGCATCTCACGCATAAGCTCTTCCTTCTCCCTCTTTGCTTCCTCAATATCGCCTCAAGCTTGTTGATAGTTACTTGCACTTGATCGACTTCACATCCAGGCGTGGATCTTGTATTCAACAATCCTCTCTAGGCTCTCTGAGGCTGACAATCTTGGCAGGCGTTGTTCAATCCTTTAGGTAGCTTCAAGGAGCTGCTCTCACACTCTTTGGTTTAGGCTGCTCTGTCTGCTTCCTTGTCGACTTTGGCTTTCTTGGCAGCTTCAATCTTTGCTTGACCTTCAAGCGATGTTGGATCCTCCTCATCCATCACAACAACATTATCCTCATGCTCGGGCTGCGTGGTAAGTGTGCTCTATCCAACAAGTATGTGCCCGTGCCAAACTTGGCATTGATAAGCATCTGAATATGGGGCAAATCCACCGACCTTTTACGGTCATGCGGTCCTCTTGATGGTCTCAACTATCAAGTCCATCACCTTGAAAGGTGCTCTCTCATCAAGTATATGCAGCATGTTGATAGAGTATCCTCGATCATGCGATGATCTCGACTTGGGCATCAAGGTATGCCTCGAATAGTGTTGGTGGTAGGTAGACCTGCACTGGAGATAGTACTGAGCGAGCTTCAGATTCCCAAATCCTTAGCTGGAACCTCATTGTACATATTCTTCATGGATTCATGATTCTTCTTTGGAATACCATAGACATCAATATCATCCTCTCTTTGCACTGGAGCATTCAGAAGTTCTGCCCATTCTCCAACAGTTGAAGAAAATCTTTGGCCTTCAGTCATCCATACAATCCTTCCATCTGGGTAGAAGTGAGCTGTGGCATAGAATTGCATAATCATTTCATCGTTCCAATTTGTCAACTTCTAACCCACAAAGTCTGCAACACCACATGCAGTGAAGCTTTCATGCACATGTGGAAAGAAGTCTCTGTGCTCTTCACTGTCAATGTAGTTCCAATCAACATATCTTGTGTCTGCCACTATGGGCTTCTTATCCATCAGCACAGTCTCATAGAAGTCCTGCTGCTCTCTGGTATGAAATCTGGGATCAACAGCAGTTCTTCTCCTCACGGCATATGGATCAGCTTGTCTCCATAGCTTGAGACCTCTATCTTTCCTTTCCTTCATGTTCTCGGCTTGAGGATGAGCATCATTGTGAAGTGGCGTTTACGTCGAAGTTTCAAAGCGGTGCTTCATCATCGACTCACTGGTGGCACATCATCTTTGTTCTTCTCTGAAGCTGGAATGTTCTGTTGTATTCTTGGGCTTGGCAGCAGGGCTTTGTTGGAGCTGCCTTGACTAGAAGCAGATTAGTTGGGCTTCGAGGAGGCTGGGTGCTTCCTCATCCTCATCTTCTCTCTGCATCATCATGCACTAATCTCTTCCTCTTGGAAGTTTTCTTCACCTTGCTTGCTGTTGCCTCTTCCAAATTCAGCTTCTTGGCAGCATGGACTCTTGACTTTTCTGGTGCCCTTCTTTGTTTCTTGACCTTGAGGCTCTTTGGCAACAACTTTCCTCTTGGGCTTTGAGGTTACCTCTTCCTCAACAACAAATCAGAATCCTCATCATCGAGTTCCTCTTCTTTACGCTCGGTGGCTGCGAGGCAAACCACTTGGTGTACTCCTCTCACCATCATCGATGAGCTCTTGGGCTCGGGACTAGTGCACCTCTGGAATATCTGCAATAGGTGACTCGACCTGTTACGGCTCATCGGCATCGACATGGCTGACAACCTGTGAATAGATAAGGTGTAGGCGAGTAGAAGAGTTATCACAAACTGCGAAGTTTTGCAAACAAATGAGTTCAAATTCTAGTATTAGGTTTTCCGAAGACATTTCGGTCGGACGAGTTTAAAATTCGGTGAATCCGAAGTGTTCAACGAACCTACACACCACTTTCGGTTGGACGAAGTGGGTTTGATCTGCCGAAAACACTAGGGTTTCACAGAATCCTCATTTCGGTCACACCGATTTGCACAACTTCGGTTGGACGAAAGGTGCGATCAATGGCCATAGGCCAAATCGGTCATACCGAAAATGTAAAATCGGTCTCACCGAGATATTGTTCGGAAACCTAACCTAAAACTTTTACTCGAATCTAGTCCAAAGCGAACTAATTTAGTGTTAGGAAGATTTCAAATGTGGCAAGATACTAGGCAAACCAAGCGTGCATTGAATCGGAGATGGGAGCACGAGTGGGATCGAAACTCACCCTAACTTGGTGGAGTTTCTCTCTGGCTGCAACAGCGGAGAAGATGTCCGTTGGCGGCGGAGACCTGCGGCGAGGTGCCGAGCGGCAGCGGAGGCGATCCGGAGACCGAGGCGGCAGCGCAAAGGGTGTGGGGTCGAAGCGTTTGAAGGAGAAATCAGCAGCGGCCCTCGGAGTATATATACCCCTTGCTGTCGGTGGGACCGAGTTGTAAAACTTCGGTGGCACGAGACGGATAACTCGAGGCGTTATACACTTGATCACGCCGAAAATCACACTTCGGTTTCACCGAGGTGAAAACCTAGATCGATCTAAATGCTTTCGGTTCGACCGAGTTTGAGTGGGTTGAGTCGACCGAAATCACTTAGAAGGTTTTGGAAGTTAGCCTTTGGGATCGGTGGCTCAGTGCTCCTCACTCGGAGGGTCCAAAATGACTTGTTCAAAGTTTGTGATGTAAGCATGAATAGAATTTGAGACAAGAAAGCATAGATAGCTAGGGGAGTACTTAGGCATTCTTGTCCATCCATTTGGCGGAAAAATCAAAACGACCAAAACAACAAATGGATGTCCTTGAATGGATAAAATCATGCATCCAACATGCTCACACAATAAGATAGCAAATGAAATATGTGTCAAACATGCACCATCAAAAACTCTAGCTACTATCACACAATTTGTCGATGACTAGGTCATCTTTATAGGAATATATTGACTTAGGAGTCAAATGAGAACATTTGATCATAGGTCATACTCATCGTTTAAGCACAAGTGGGGTTACCACTTTTACATAAAAGCATTAATGTGTTCACATCATTTGAAGATGCTTTAGCTCAATTCTTTAGAGCAAAGCTCCCCTAGATGTGAGAACCCTTTTAAAGGGTCAAACTAACCTTGGGTTGTCGTAGAAGACTTCATGTAGATGTTGAAGATGTGGATGCTCAATGTTGATGAAGATCATCAAGAGTTGGGAGCAATCCTTTGGATTGGGCACTTTCAATACCTACATGGGTTAGTCCCACAAGGAACAAACAAGGATATCCATGGACATAGATTGAAGTTCAAAATAGATGATGTCCATGAAAGCAATGATTACCTTGTCCCTTGACTTACCAACAAGAGGGTTTGTGACTCCATGAACTAGTGCACAATGTGGAAGTTGGTTGCATAAGTTTTGCCAAAATGAATGTGAGTGAAGTATGTTGGGGAGTCACCCTCAAGAACTCTCTAGTTCTTCTTCTTGGGATCCACATCATCTTGATGGGAATCCTTGGGGTTATAGTTGAGCTTGCGAAGTAGAACTTGATGTTTCCTTGGGAACCCACTTGACCATGGCTTGAGGTGCTTCAACAAATGCATCAATCTCCTCTTGAAGCTTGTCCTTGCCTTTTAGCTTGTGGTCTTGTGGTGGAAGGTCATCTTGAGCTTGTTCCACATTGGAAGAAGTAGGATCATACTTCTCCTTTTGAAGAACAAAGCGTGGAGTGGATATTGACCTTCTTCCCATTCAACACCCTCGGCGTTGAACTTTCGCTCAAAACCAATTCCTTGATTCTTCGGTGCCTTCCTTGCTTGCGGACAATTTCCTCAAAGTTCTTGCTTCGGCAAGGCTCTTGTGAACACCTTTCTCTATAATCCCTTTCAATAAACTATTTTCTTGCTCAAGTGTAACTTGGCTTGAAACATTGTTAGTGGAATCAAGAGAACTACTAGAAGCAACAATATTGGATTTAGCATGGTTATTGTTACTACTAGAGAAAGAATTTTTCTTATGCTTGTCATGTTTAGTTTTAATAGGTGGCAAGAAATTAGACAAGAGAAGTCGTTTGGCAAGATATGAAGAACTCTTCTTTCGAAGATCGTCATTGATTGCTTTTAGAAACTCATGTTCTTGCTCTAGAGTGAGCTTCTCGAAGCGTAGCTTCTCATGAGATCTTAGGAGCTCTCTATGATCTTCTTGAGTTGTTTCATGAGCTAACTTAAGAGTGTTTAGTTCTTTAGTTAGACGCTCAATCTCCTTCATAGCATTGTCATTCGACTCTTCTCGACTATAAAGACTACTAGCATGTTCATCATTACTATGTTCACTAGATTTATCATGTAAGAGCTCATCTTCACCTAGCAAGTCATCCTCATCACTATCAAAGTCAATGAATTTAGGGTGTGATACCTTGGGGCCTTTAGCCATGAAGCATCTTCCAATTCCCTCATTTGGTGAATCAAATAAGTCATAGGAGTTGGAGTTGGAGGACACGAGCAAGACCGGCAACACCTTCATCTTGTGTAGTCGGAGTTGGAGTGATAGCTTCTTTCGGATTGATTGTCGGTCGGAGCGGAGACCCATTCACCTACATGAGCTTGATGTTTCCTTCTTGTGTAGCTCCTTGATGACTTGTCTTTCCTCTCGAATCCTTGCTTCTCGAGAGGGTCTTCGTTCATAACGATCATCTCTACTCCTTCTCTCTTTCGAGGTGACTCATCTCTTGAGCTTCTTCTTCTTGGAGATTCTTCTCTTCTCTTGTGGGGAGCGAACACTCATTTGAGTAATGTCGGGTCTTCCACAATTGTAGCGATTTCGATCACGACTAGAAGATCTCTTTTCATCATATGATCTAGACTTTGAGCTTCTCTCTTTGCTTCTACTCTTGTAGAATTTGTTGAAGTTCTTCACCATTAGGCTTATCTCTTCATTGGAAACTAACTTGTCACTTGAGGTTGTGGGAGCATCACTTGTAGCTTTGTAAGCACCACTTGACTTGTTGTGAAGCTCTTCCTTATCCTTAAGTGTCATCTCATGAGCAACAATTCTTCCAATGACTTGGTTGGCTTGAGATTCTTGTAGTTTGGCATCATTTGGATCAAAGTGCACGGTGTCATACTTTCCATCCAAAGCTCGAGAATCTTCTTGATGATGAATCGTCGGTCATTTCTTACGCTTCCTAAGCGGCAATCTCATTTGTGATGAGAGCAAGCCTAGAGTACATTTCAGCGACTCCTTCACCTTCCTTCATCTTGAACTTGTCAAGTTGACCTTGAAGAACATCTAGCTTTGATTCCTTCACGGACTCGGTACCTTCGTGCATTTCAACCAAAGTATCCCAAATCTCTTTTGCATTCTCAAGGCGGCTGATTTTGTTGAACTCCTCGGGACACAAGGCATTGAAGAGAATGTCACAAGCTTGAGCATTGTTTTGCAACATCCATAATTCTTCCGTTGTAGCTTCACGATCCGGAACTTTTCCTTCCTCGAAGAATTCACCTTGCATACCAACACAAATAATGCCCCATCTGGCTGGGTTATGGCCAAGAATATGCATTTTCATTTTATGCTTCCAACTAGCAAAGTTTGTACCATCAAAGTAAGGACCTCTCTGAAAATTACCCTCACTAGGCGCCATACTCTCCTAGGTTGTGAAACCAAGCTTATGGAGTCAATGCAATGGAAACCAATACAATGGAGACCAAAGCTCGATACCACTTGTAGGATCGAAAGTATGTCTAGAGGGGGTGATTAGACTACTTGACAATATAAAATTATGCCTTTTGAC
>JAHHZJ010009997.1:0-25685 GCA_021437245.1 Aegilops speltoides
GAACACTTGGGTACCAAGCGTCATGCGTAACTGGGTGATTATAAAGAGTACTACTGGTGTCTCGAAGGTACATGTTGAGTTAGCATAATTGAGATTAGGATTTGTCACTCCGATTGTGGAGAGGTATCTCTGAGCCCTCTCGGTAATACTCATCACCTAAGCCTTGCAAGCATATAGCTAATGAGTTAGTTATGAGATGCGTATTACGAGCAGTAAAGAGACTTACGTAGCGATATTGAACTAGGTATTGGATACGACGATCAAATCTCGGGTAAGTAACATACCGATGACAAAGGAACAACGTATGTTGTTATGCGGTTTGACCGATAAAGATCTTACGTAGAATATGTAGGAACCAATATGGGCATCAGGTCCGCTATTGGTTATTGACGAAGACAGGTCTCGATCATGTCTACATCGTTCTTGAACCGTAGGGTCCTCGCAGCAAGGTTTCGATTGACAATTATATTATGAGTTTATGTATTTTGATGTCGAAGTTTGTTGGTCCGGATATGATCACGGACATGAGGAGTCTCGAAATGGTCGAGACATAAAGATTGATATATTGGGCGGATATATTTGGACACGGAAAGGTTCGGAAGTTTGGGAATATCTGGGCTCGGGAGGTTACGGAACCCCGGAAGTATATGGGCCTTATTGGGCCCATGTAGGAGAAGGAGAAGGAGCAGGGAGGCGCCCCCAAGCCCAATCTGAATTGGGGAGGGGCGGCCCCCCCTTCCTTCCTTCCCCTCTTCCTTTCCTACTACTAGTACTCCTTCCTCTACTAGTACTCCTCCTTCTCCTCCAAATAAGATTAGGAAAAAAACCTACTTGGAGTAGGTTTCCTCCTCCTATAAGCGCACCCTCCTTGGGCGGCACCTCCTCCCTCCCTCCTTTATACACGGGGTAGGGGCACCCTAGAACACAAGTTGATCATTGATCGTTCCTTAGCCGTGTCGGTGCCCCCTCCACGATATTACACCTCGGTCATATTGTGGCGGTGCTTAGCGAAGCCACTGGCTGGAGAACATCAAGATCGTCCTGCGCGTCGTGCTACGGAACTCCCCTCGGAGCCTCTCTTGGATTGGAGATCGGGGTGTCATCGAGCTGTCGGCGTGTCAAGAACTTCGGAGGTGCGAAGTGCGGTGCTTGGATCGGTCGGACCGGGAGGGCGTCGACTACTTCCTCTATGCTGTGTCAGCGCTTCGTTTGGTCTCGAGTGCGTAGACAACACTCTCCCCTCGTTGCTATATCATCACCATGATCTTGCGTGTGCGTGGAAAATTTTGAAATTACTCGTTCCCCAGTAGCATCGAGCCTAGGTTTTATGGTTTGATGTTATTTGCACGAGTAGAACACAAGTGTGTTGTGGGCGATATAAGTCATCTTGCTTACCAGCATGTCATACTTTGGTTCAGCGGTATTGTTGGATGAAGCGGCCGGACCGACATTACGCGTCGCCTCTGCGAGACTGGTTTTACCGCCGTGCTTTGCACCGGTGACTAAGCGGTGTCGGTTTCTCCAACTTTAGTTGAACGAGTGTGGCTAAGCCGGTCCTTGCGAAGGTTAAAACAGCATCAAGTTGACAAACTATCGTTGTGGTTTTGATCGTAGGTGAGATTGGTTCTTGCTTAAGCCCGTAGCAGCCACGGAAAATTTGCAACAAAGTAGAGGGCGTCTAACTTGTTTTTGCAGGGCATGTTGTGATGTGATATGGCCAAGGCGTGATGCTATATCTTATTGTATGATATGATCATGTTTTGTAGGAAGTTATCGGCAATGGCGGAGCCATATGGTGTCTTTATTGTATGAAATGCAAGCACCTTAATTGCTTTACTTTATCACTAAGCGGTAGCGATAGTCGTAGAAGCAATAGATGGCGTAATGACAACGATGCTATGATGGAGATCAAGGTGTCGCGCGGTGGCGATGGTGATCACGGCGGTGCTTGAAGATGGAATCACAAGCACAAGATGATGATGGCCATATCATATCACTTATATTGATTGCGTGATGTTTATCCTTTATGCATCTTATCTTGCTTTGATTGGCGGTAGCATTTTAAGATGATCTCTCACTAATTATCAAAAGTGTTCTCCAGTATGCACCGTTGCGAAAGTTCTTCGTGGTGAGACACCTCGTGATGATCGGGTGTGATAGGCTCTACGTTCAAATACAGCGGGTGCAAAACAGTTGCACGCGAATTATCAGTTATACTTGGCGAGCCTAGCATATCTGATATGGCCTCGGAACACGGAGACCGAAAGGTCGGCGTGAATCATATAGTAGATATGATCAACATAGAGATGTTCACCATTGAAACTACTCCATCTCACGTGATGATGGACATGGTTTAGTTGATTTGGATCACGTGATCACTTAGATGACTAGAGATGTCGTCTAAGTGGGAGTTCTTTAGTAATATGATTAATTGAACTTAACTTTATCATGAACTTAGTACACGATAGTATTTTGCTTGTCTATGTTTGTTTGTAGATAGATGGCTCGTCTTTGTTGTTCGTTGAATTTTAATCGTTCCTTGAAAGCAAAGTTGAAAGATGATGGTAGCAATTACATGGATGGGTCCGTAACTTTGAGGATTATCCTCATTGCTGCCTGAAGAGTTACGTCTGGAAGCACCGCTGGGTGCGAACTCTTCTGATGCTGGGCGGCGTTAAACGTCTGGCGAGCAAAGCTGATGACTACTCTATAGTTCGAGTGTGCCATGCTTTGGCTTAGAACCGGGTCTTCAGCAGCGTTTTGAGCGTCATGGAGCATATGAGATGTTCGAGGAGTTGAAGTTAATATTTCAAGCAAATGCCGGATTAAGAGATATGAAGTCTCCAATAAGTTCTACAGCGCAAGATGGAGGAACAGTTACATCGGTGAGCATATACTCAAAATTGCGGTATAATAATCACTTGATTCAAGCTGGGAGTTAATCTTCGGATGATAGCGTCATTGAGAATTCTCAATCACTGCCACCAAGCTACAAGAGCTTTGTGATGAACTATAATATGCAAGGGATGAACAAGACTATTCCGAGCTCTTAGCGATCTTTGAAAGCGGGGTAGAAATCAAAAAGGAGCATCAAGTGTTGATGGTCAACAAGACCATGGTTTCAAGAAAAGGGCAAAGGAAGAAGAGGAACTTCAAAAGAACAGCAAACAAGTTGCTGCTCAAGAGAAGAAACCCAAATCGGACCTAAGCACAGGCGATGCTTCTCTAAGCGGTGGACCTTTGGGCGGAACTGCCCCAAGTATTTGGCGGATAAGAAGGATGGCAAAGTGAACAAGGTATATGTGATATACATGTTATTGATGTGTACCTTACTAATGCTCACGTAGCTTTGGGTATTTGATCTGGTTACATTGCTAACATTGCAACTCAAGCAGGGACTACGGATTAGCGAAGATTAGCTAGGGCGAGGTGACGATCTGGCGTGGGAAATGGTTCCAAAGTCGATGTGATCGCGGTGACCGCTACCTCTACATCTACCATCGGGATTAGTTTTAGACCTGAATAATTGTTATTTGGTGCTGCGTTGAGCATGAACATTATATCTGGATCTTGTTTGATCGAGGCGGTTATTCATTTAAATCGAGAGAATAATGGTTGTTCTATTTATATGAGTAATATCTTTTATGGTCATGCACCCTTAAAGAGTGGTCTATTTTATTGAATCTCGATAGTAGTGATACATATTCATAATGTTGAAGCCAAAAGATCAGAGTTGATAATGATAGTGCAACATATTTGTAGCCTTGCCGTTTAAGTCATATCGGTGTAAAAGCATGAAGAAACTCCATCTTGATGGAGTTGGAATCACTTGATTATGAATCACTTGGTACTTGCGAACCGTGCCTCATGGGCAAGATGACCAAAACACCGTTCTCGGATCTATGGAGAAACAGATTTGTTGGAAATCATACATCGAGATGTATGTGGCCCGATGAATGTTGAGGCTCGTGGCGGATATCGTTATTTTCTCACCTTCACAGATGATTTGAGCGAGATATGGGTATATCTACTTGATGAAGCACAAATCGAAACATTTGAAAAGTTCAAAAATTTGAGTGAAGTAGAAAATCATCGTAACAAGAAAATAAAGTTTCTCGATCGATCGTGGAGGAGAATATTTGAGTTCTGAGTTTGGTTTACATTTGAAACAATGTGGAATAGTTTACAACTCCGCCACGGAACACCACAGCGAAATGGTGTGTCGAGCGTCGTGTCGTACTTTACTTGATATGGTGCGATCTATGATGTCTCTTACTGATTTACCGCTATCGTTTTGGGGTTATGCTTTAGAGGCGGCGCATTCACGTTAAATAGGGCACCATCAAAATCCGTTGAGGCGCGCCTTATGAACTGTGGTTTGGCAAGAAACCAAAGTTATGCGTTTCTCAAAGTTTGGGGCTGCGATGCTTATGTGAAGAAACTTCAACGGATAAGCTCGAACCCAAATCGAAATGTGTCTTCATAGGATACCCAAAGGAGACTATTGGGTACACCTTCTATCACAGATCGAGGGCAAGATTTTCGTTGCTAAATTGGATCCTTTCTAGAAGAATTTCTCTCGAAAGAAGTGAGTGGGAGGAAAGTAGAACTTGATGAGATAAGCTGTATCTACTCCCTTATTGGAAAGTAGTTCATCACAAGAACCGGTTCTGTGACACTACACCAATTAGTGAGGAAGCTAATGATATTGATCATGAAACTTGAGATCAAGTTTCTCTGAACCTCGTAGGTCTACGAGTAAGATCCGCTTTGGTGGAAATCCTATTACGGAAGTCATGTTACTTGACCATGATGAACCTCGAACTATGAGGAAGCGATGATGAGCCTAGATTCCATAAAATGGCTAAAGCCATGAAATCTGAGATAGGATCCATGGAGAACAAAGTATGGACTTTGGTTGACTTGCCCGATGATCGGCAAGCCATTGAGAATAAATGGATCTTTAGAAGAAGGGCGATGGTAATGTTACTATCTACAAAGCTCGACTTGTTGCAAAAGGTTTTGACAAGTTCAAGGGGTTGACTCGATGAGACTTTCTCACCGTGGCGATGCTTAAATCTGTCGAATCATGTTGGCTATTGCTGCATTTCATGATTATGAAATTTGGCAAATGGATGTCAAGGCATTCTGAATGGATTTCTAGAAGAAAGTTGTATATGATGCACTGAAGGTTTTGTTGATCAAAAGGTTTGACAAAGTATCAAGCTCGGCGTTCCATTTATGGATGGTGCAAGCATCTCGGAGTTGGAATAAGCGCTTTGTGATTGTGATCAAAGCATATGGTTTTATCTGGACTTTTGGAAAGCCTTTGTATTTACAAGAAAGTGAGTGGGACTCATAGCATTTCTAGTTTTATATGTTGATGACATATTATTAATTGGAAATGATATAAATTTCTGGAATAGCATAAAGGGATAATTGAATAAAAGTTTTTCAATGAAAGACCTCGGTGAAGCTGCTTAATATTGGGCATCAAGATCTATAGAGATAGATCAAGGCGGCAATAGGACTTTCACAACACATACCTTGACAAAATTTTGAAAAAGTTCAAAATGGATCGAGGCGAAAGGATTCTTGCACGTGCTACAAGGTGTGAAGTTGAGTCAAACTCAATGACGACCCAAACGGAAGATAGAGAGAAAATGAAAGATGTTCCTATTTCATCCATAGGCTCTATCATGTATGCAATGTTGTGTACCAGGCATATGCGCAAAACTTGGCGGTAGGTACCAAAATAATCCGGTGGATCCTTTGGACAACGGTCAAGAACATCTGAAATACCTAAAAAGGACTAAGGATATGTTTCTGTATTGGAGGTGACAAAGAGCTAGGTTTAAATGGTTACGTCGATGCAAGCTTTGACGGATCCGGGACGATTCTAAATAAACCGGATCGTATTTTAAGCGGTGGGCTGTAAGTTGGTGCAGTTCTAAACAAAGCGTCGTGGCGGGATCTACATGGGCGGAGTACATGCTTGCCGAAGCAGAAATGAAGGAATCGGATGAAAGAGTTCATTACCGATCTAGGTGTCATACCTAGTGCATCGGGACCAATGAAATCTTCGGAACAATCTTGGTGCTATTGCCTTGGCAAAGGTCCAGATTTCACAAGGGACCAAGCACATCAAGGCGCTTCAATTCCATTGGGACCAAGTCCAAGTGGGAGACATAGAGATTTCAAGATACATACGGATCTGAATGTTGCGGAACCCGTTGACTAAGCCTCTCTCACGAGCAAAACATGATCAGCACCAAGACTCCATGGGTGTTAGAATCATTCTTTGTAAATCTAGATTATTGACTCTAGTGCAAGTGGGAGGCTGAAGGAAATATGCCCTAGAGGCAATAATAAAGTTATTATTTATTTCCTCATATCATGATAAATGTTTATTATTCATGCTAGAATTTATTAACGGAAACATGATACATGTGGAATACATAGACAAACATATAGTCACTAGTGTGCCTCTACTTGACTAGCTCATTAATCAAAGATGGTTATGTTTCCTAACCATAGACATGTGTTGTCATTTGATTAATGGGATCACATCATTAGGAAATGATCATTGACATGACCCATCCGTTAACAGCACTTGATCGTTTAGTAATTGCTATTACTTCCTTCATGACTTATACATGTTCCTAACTTGAGAATTGTGTAACTCCGTTTGGGAGGAACACTTTGGTACTACCAAGCGTCCAAGCTGGGTGATTATAAAGAATTCTACGGTGTCTAGAAGGTACATGTTGAGTTAGCATAATTGAATTAGGATTTGTCCTCCGATTGTCGGAGAGGTATCTATGGGCCCTCTCGGTAATACTCATCACCTAAGCCTTGCAAGCATATAACTAATGAGTTAGTTATGAGTAATACGGGCAGTAAAAAGACTTACCGATGCAAGATTGAACTAGGTATTGGATACCGGCGATCAAATCTCGGGTAAATTTATACCAAATGACAAGGGAACAATGTATCTTGTTATGCGGTTTGACCGATAAAGATCTTGTAGAATATGTAGGAACCAATATGGGCATCGGTCCGCTATTGGTTATTGACGAAACAGTCTCGATCATGTCTACATCGTTCTCGAACCGTGAATCCCATTGCCAAGGTTTGATGACAATTATATTATGAGTTTATGTATTTTGATGTACGAAGTTTGTTGGGTCCGGATATGATCACGGACATGGGAGGAGTCTCGAAATGGTCGAGACATAAAGATTGATATATTGGATGGATATATTTGGACGGAAAGGTTCGGAAGAGTTTGGGAATATCTGGAGCTCGGGAGGTTCGGAACCCCGGGAAGTATTGGGCCTTAGGGATGTAGGAAGGAAGGAAAGGAAAAGGGAGGCGGCCCCCAAGCCCAATCCAATTGGGGAGGGGCACGGACCCCCTTTCCTTTCTCCTTCCCCTCTTCCTTTCCTACTAGTACTCCCCTTCCTACTAGTACTCCTTCCTTCCCTCCAAATAAAATTAGGAAAAAGGAAACCTACTTGGGTAGGTTTCCTCCTTATTAAGGCCCCTCCTTGGGTCGGCCACCTCCTCCCTCCCTCCTTTATATCTGGGGTGAGGGGCACCCTAGAAACACAAGTTGATCTTTGATCGTTCCTTAGCCGTGTCCGGTGCCCCCCTCCGATATTACACCTCGGTCATATTGTAGGGGTTGGCGGAAAATCAAGGCTGAAGAACATCAAGATCGTCCTCGCCGTCGTCTTGTGGAACTCCCCCTGGGCCTCTCTTGGATTGGAGATCGGGTGCGTCATCGAGATTCTGGCGTGTCAAGAACTTGGAGGTCGAATGCTTGCTTTGGATCGGTCGGACCGGGGAGGGCGTCGACTACTTCCCTTTGTGCAATGCTTCGCTTGGTCTACAAATGTGCGTAAACCCTCTCCCTCGTTGCTATATCATCAATGATCTTGCGTGTTAGGAAAATTTTGAAATTACTCGTTCCCCAACAGACATGCGAGACCGTCTCTTCAATAAAATGGGAACCGGATGCTCATATTGGCTCCTACATATTCTCCGAAGATCTTTATCGGTCAAACTTCATAACAACATCGTTGTTCCCTTTGTCATCGGTATGTTACTTGCCCAAGATTGATCGTCGGTATCTCAATACCTAGTTCAATCTCGTTACCGGCAAGTCTCTTTACCTTACATAATCCCGTTCCGTAACCAACTCATTAGCTACATTGCGCAAGGCTTATAGTGATGTGCATTACCGAGGGGCCTAGAATACCTCTCCGACAATCGGAATGACAAATCCTAATCTCGAAATCGTCAACTCAACAAGTACCTTTGGAGACACTGTGAAGCACCTTTATAATCACCCGATTCCGTTGTGACGTTTGGTAGCACACAAAGTGTTCCTCCGTGTCGGGGTTACATAATCTCATAGTCATAGGAACATGTATAAGTCATGAAGAAGAGCAATAGCAACATACTAAGCGATCAAGTGCTAAGCTAATGGAATGGGTTAATAAATCACATCATTATCCTAATGATGTGATCCACATTAATCAAATGACAACTCATGTCTATGGTTGGAAACTTAACCATCTTTGATTCCGAGCTAGTCAAGTAGGGCATACTAGTGACACTATGTTTGTCTTGTATTCACACATGTACTATGTTTCCGGGTAATACAATTCTAATGAATAATAAACATTTATCATGATATGAGGAAATAAATAATAACTTTACTATTGCCTCTAGGGCATATTTCCTTTTCTAGTGCCAATCTAATGCGGAAAAACTTCCAGCCCACAAGTTCAAGAACAAGGGCAAGTTTGATGGTAAAGCAAAGTTTGATGGGAAGAACAAGGCTTGGTAGCACCGAACTTCAAGAAGAATGACAAGAAGAAATGTTACATCATGTGTGTGGGGATCATCATTGGGCTCCTAGTTGCCCTAATCGCTATGACAAGCGTCATCACGGGAAAAGCGGCAAGACCGCTAATGTTGTCATTGGAACAACGACATGAAGTTAAATGTTTGCCACATGAAGGATCTTGGCTATTGTATATTTCTCACTATTTTTCAGTATTCATTCTCCTAATTGGTTGATTGACATGGGTGCTAATTGCATGTATCGGGTATTTCCATGTTTTATCTTATCGGACCCGGGGACTTCAACCGTCTTTGATGGGCAATGGTTCAAGTGCTTTTTTCTTGGTGTTGTACGGTCGATCTGAAGTTTACCGGGAAGATCGTCTTTTGAAAACCAGCGTTATGTCCCCGTCAATAAAAATCTTGTTAGTGGATCTCTTACGTGTAGAGATGGCTATAAGCTTTCTTTGAGTCGAATAAATTTGTAATATCCAAGTATGGAACCTTTGTTGTTAAAGGCTATGAGTGGGGAGGCCTTTTAGTTTATCCTTATTAACGGTTGCAATAAAGTTGTTAATCATGTTTTGCAACAATAGTGAATCAAATGTGTGGCATTCACGTCTCCGTCATTTAAGTTTGGTTGCATTGGGCATTAGCAAAGTTAAACTTAATCCCTAGTTTCACCTTGTCAAGGGATCTAAGTGTCAAGTGTGTGCCAAGCTAAGCAACCTCGCAAATCTCATGTGGCTTGAAGCGAAATCTTGCACCACTAGAGCTTATACATTCAGATCTTTGTGAAATGAATGGTGTTACGACAAAAATTGGAAAGAAATATTTCATAGCGTTAATTGATGACTCCACTAGAATCTTGCCTGTGTATCTTCGAAATCTAAGGATGAGGCTTTGAAATTTTTCAAGATCTATAAAGCTGAAGTGGAAAACCAACTTGATCAAAATCAAAAGACTTAGGTCCGACCGTGGTGGAAATATTTTCCAATGAATTTGATGCCTTTTATGCGGAACATGGTATAATCCATGAGAGGATGCCTCCTATTCACCTCATCCAAATGGGGTGGTGAAAGAAAGAACCATACTCTAAGGTTTGGTTAACAATTTGAACACCGGGTCTTTCCAAAGGCATGGTGGGGGGCGATATTGGTGCATGTTGTCCTAAACGAGTTCCCGGAAAGAACAAAGAGATAATTCCATTAGGAATGGGAGAATAAAATATTAAAGCTCTCTTATCTCTGAACACGGGTTTGTTTGGCGAAAGTCAATGGCCAATTCAAAGGCGCAAACTTGGACCAAAAAGCGTGGATTGTGTTTTCCTAGGATATGCTTTCATAGCATTGGTTATAGATTCTTGGTTGTAAAAATTGAGGTACTGACATGCATGTCGGTTTCAATCATGGAGTCGAATGATCGACTTTCTTTGAAGATATCTTTCCCATGAAGGATATGGCTACCTCATCTAATCGGAGATGCCTAGTTCATTGAATGGGGAACCATTACAATTCTTGAACCTGCCATTTCGATGGAACACTTTGAAAATCCTGTGGAGGAGAACAATGAAGTTCCTACTAGGAGCAAAGAGAGGACATAAAAGTCCTTTGGTGATGATTTTCTTGTCTATCTAATAGATGACACACCGTTCTATTTAAGGCCTATGAATAAAGTCTTTGACTACTAGAAGGGGCGGTCCGTGGTGAGATGGATTCCATCTTGACAAATGAAACTTGGGAGATAAGGATCGTCCTTATGGGTGCAAACCTAAGAATGCAAATGGGTATTCAAGAAAAACCCTTTATTGGCAACTTTAAATTTGGGGTAAATTTTGCTTATTCTGAAACCCTACCTCCCAACCCCAATGGTCTTATCGTTCATCAAATGGATGTTGGCCTTTCCTAAATGGAGAGTTGGATGAAAATTTACATGGAACAACCGGATGGGTTTGTAGTAGATGGTCGGGAAGGAAAATAGTGCAAGTTCTGAAGTCTTTGTATGGACTTAAGCAACACCCAAGAATGTACGAAAAGTTTGAAAGAACTTTAATAGCTGCGAGCTTTGTTTATGGGTGATAAATGTGTTACTATCGTCATGGTGGGGGCGAGGGTTATCCTTTGCTTGTATGTTGATGACATACGATTTTCTATCTGAAGGTTATTAAGGAGGTCAAGGTTTCCTATCTCGTTGCTTTGAGATGAAGGATTTAGGAGTGGTGATGTCATTCGAACATCAAATTGTTGAGAGATGATGATGGTGGGATTACATTGCTTCAATCTCACTATGTGGAAAAAATCTTGAGTCGCCGACTCACGGTGGATGAAGCCCTCTCCAACACCATATGATGCTAGTGTGTTTGCGAAAGAATCGAAGAATTGCTAGAGACCAATTGAAATATTTTGAATTATTGGCTGCTTTGTATTTAACGGTGCTACAAGACCTGACATTTCTTTTGTTGTTGCAAAGCGGCGGTTTGTCTCAAAACCGGAGATGTGCATTGGAAAGCTCTAGAGAGTTTTGCGATATTTGAAAACCTCAGTTATGGAATTCACTACCTGGGCACCCAAAAGGTGCTTAAAGGGTATAGTGACTCAAATGGATCTCGGATCTTTGATGAGATAAAGGCCACGAGCAGATATGTATTCACTCATGGAGGTGGGCTTTTCTTGGAAGCCTTGCAAGCAAACCATTTTAAAAAGGTCACAATGGAAGCGGAACTCACGGACTAAATACAACCGGTTGAAGCGTTGGCCGTCGGCTCTTGAATGACTTGCGGTTGTTGAGAACTTTGGGATATCCTTATAAACTTCGACAATGAAACGTAGTTTAATAGTAAGGACTCAATTTTAATCTAAATTTTAGTTCAAGTGTTTTGTGAAATTGTTTTCGGATCTATTACGCGGGCCGCATGTCATCTTTAAAGCGTCTACAAAACGTTATATGGGGAGATGTATATCGATTCTAAAGTACTCGATTATAAAGGGATTTGCTAAATGCTCTAAAACAACCACACTACTCAAATCTTACATCCAATCTCTGAATCCCGGTTTTTCTCTACCTAGCCACGGCCCAGGGGTGACTAGGGGCGATTTCTTCCCGATCTCCACCGGTGGGTTGGCTCCCATCCCTCCGGCTGCTACTCCGGTGGCAAGGGAGGGACCTGATGAAGGAAATATGCCCTAGAGGCAATAATAAAGTTATTATTTATTTCCTTATTTCATGATAAATGTTTACTATTCATGCTAGAATTGTATTAACGGGAAACATAATACATGTGTGAATACATAGACAAACATAGTGTCACTAGTATGCCTCTACTTGACTAGCTCGTTTATCGGAGATGGTTATGTTTCCTAGCCATGGACAAAGAGTTGTCATTTGATTAAAGGGTCACATCATTAGGAGAATGATGTGATTGACAAACCCATTCATTAGCCTAGCATTGATCGTTTAGTATGTTGCTATTGCTTTCTTCATGACATATACATGTTCCGTAACTATGAGATTATGCAACTCCGTTTACGGAGGAACACTTTGGTACTACCAAATGTCTAGCGTGTTGGGTGATTATAAAAGTACTATAGGTGTCTTGAAGGTACATGTTGAGTTGGCGTATTTGAGATTAGGTTTTGTCCTCCAATTGTCGGAGAGGTATTCTGGGCCCCTCTTAATGCACATCATTATAAGCCTTGCAAGCAATGTAACCAATAGGTTGGTTCGGGATGATCATTAAAGTAAAAGACTTGCGGTGATGAGATTGAACTAGGTATTGGATACGGCGATCGAATCTCGGGCAAATAACATCCGATGACAAAGGAACAAGCGTATGTTGTTATGCGGTGTGACCGATAAAGATCTTCATAGAATATGTAGGAGCCAATATGGGCATCGGTCCCTATTGGTTATTGACCGAAATAGTTCTAAGTCATGTCTACATAGTTCTCGAACCATAGGGTCCATGCGCTTAAGGTTTGATGCGGTTATATTATGAGTTTATGAGTTTTGATGTCGAAGGGTTAGTCCCGGATGAGATCGGGGACATGCGAAGTCTCGAAATGGTGAATCGTAAAATCGATATATTGGACGACTATATTGGAGTTCGGAAAGGTTAAGTGATTGGGTTTTTTGAATCGGGAGAGTTCGGAATTCGCCGGGGAGAAGTATTGGGCCTTATGGGCCATACGGGGAAAAGAGAGAGGGCTGCCTAGGGCAGGCCGCGCCTGCCCTAGTCCGGTTGGACTGGGGAGGGCCCCCCTCCTTCCTTCCTTCTCTCCTACTCCTAATACATGGAAGGTCTCCTAGTTGGACTAGGAAAGGGAATCCTACTCCCCGGGGAAGTAGGACTCCCCAGGGCGCCATAGTGAGGCGGCCCTCCCTCCCTCCTCCCACTGGGGGGGGCACCCCATAGACACCAAGTTGATCATTGATCGTTCCTTAGCCGTGTCGGTGCCCCCTCCGATATTACACCTCGGTCATATTGTAGGCGGTGCTTGGAAACTCTGCGGCAGAGAACATCAAGATCGTCCTGCGCCCGTCGTCTTTGGAACTCCCCCTCGGCGCCTCTGCTGGATGGAGATCGGGTGCGTCATCGAGCCTTCGGCGTGTCAAGAACTTGGAGGTGGAATGCGGTGCTTGGATCGGTTGAACCGGGAGGGCGTCGACTACTTCCTCTATGCTGCGTCAGCGCTTCCGCTTCGGTCTCAGATGCGTGGACAACCCTCTCCCCCTCGTTACTATGCATCACCATGATCTTGCGTGTGCGGAATTTTTAAATTACTCGTTCCCCCGATGGCATCCGAGCCTAGGTTTTTGGTTTGATGTTATTTGCAGGTAGAACACAAGTGAGTTGTGGGCGATATAAGTCATCTTGCACCAGCATGTCATACTTTGGTTGGGGTATTGTTGGATGGCGGCCGGACCGACATTCCGCGTCTTGCTTCGAAGACTGGTTTTACCGCGTGCTTTGGACACGGTGACTAAGGGGTGTCTGTTTCTCCAACTTTAGTTGAACCGGTTTTTCGCCCGGTCCTTGCGAAGGTTAAAACAGCATCAACTTGACAAACTATCATTGTGGTTTTTGATGCGTGGGTGAGATTGGTTCTTGCTTAAGCCCGTAGCAGCCCGTAAAATTTGCCAACAAAGTAGAGGGCGTCTAACTTGTTTTTCAGGGGCATGTTTAATGTGATATGGTCAAGGCGTGATGCTATATTTTATTGTATGAGATGATCATGTTTTGTAACCGAATTTATCGGCATGGCGAAACCATATGGTTGTCGCTTTATTGTATGAAATGCAAGCATACGTAATTGCTTTACTTTATCACTAAGTGGTAGCGATATCGTAGAAGCAATAGATGGGGTAAGCGACAACGATGCTCGATGGAGATCAAGGTGTCGCGCGGTGGCGATGATGATCACGGCGGTTCGGAGATGGAATCACAAGCACAAGATGATGATGGCCATATCATATCACTTATATTGATTGCATGTGATGTTTATCCTTTATGCATCTTATCTTGCTTTGATTGCGGTAGCATTTTAAGATGATCTCTCACTAAAATTATCAAAAGTGTTCTCCACGGTATACCGGTTGCCAAAGTTAAATGGTGCCCGGACACCATGTGATGATCGGGTGTGATAAGCTCTACAACGGGTGCAAAAGCGGTTTACGCAGCGGAATACTCGAGTCATACTTGGCGGGCCTAGCATATATAGATATGGCCTCGGAACATGGAGACCGAAGGTCGGCGTGAATCATATAGTAGATATGATCAACATAGTGATGTTCACCATTGAAACTACTCCATCTCACGTGATGATCGGTTATGGTTTAGTTGATTTGGATCATGTGATCACTTAGATGACTAGAGATGTCTGTCTAAGTGGTAGTTCTTAAATAATATGAATAATTGAACTTAAATTTATCATGAACTTAGTCTGGTAGTATTTTGCAAATTATCTTTGTAAGATCAATAGCTTGCGTTGTTGCTTTCATATGTTTATTTTGATATGTTCCTAGAAAATTGTGTTGAAAGATGTTAGTAGCAATGATGTGGATTGGATCCGTGATCAGAGGTTTATCCTCATTCTTTGCCTGAAGAATTATGTCCTTAATGCACGCTAGGTAGCAGACCTAATGCGGGAAGCGAATCTGGGCGTTATGAGCGTTTGGCTAGCTCAATATGATGACTACTTGATAGTTTTGTGCACCATGCTTTATGGCTTAGAATCGGGACTTCAGCGATGTTTTGAACATCATGGACCATATGAGATGTTCGGAATTGAAGTTAATATTTCAAGCAAATACCGAGTTGAGAGATATGAAGTCTCCAACAAGTTCTATAGCTAAAAGATGGAGAGAATCGCTCAACTAGTAAGCATGTGCTCAGTTATGCGGATACTTCAATCGCTTGAATCAAGTGGGAGTTAATCTTCCGGATAAGATAGTGATTGACAGAATTCTCTAGTCACCATTACTAAGTTACTAGAACTTGAGATGAACTATAGTATGCAAGGGATGACAAAAGCGATTCCCGAGCTCTTCGTGATGTTGAAATCGGCGAAGGTAGAAATCAGAAAGAGCATCAAGTGTTGATGATTGACAAGACCACTAGTTTCAAGAGAGGGCAAAGGAAGAAAGGGAACTTCAAGTGGAATGACAAGCAAGTTGTCACTCTGCGAAGAAGCCCAAAGCTGGACCATAACTGGCGAGTGCTTACCTTGCCAAAGGAAATAGTCCTTTGGGCGGAAATACCTGGATATTTGGTAGATAAGAAGGATGGCAAAGTGAACAAGGGTATATTTGATATCTGAGCTATTAATGTGTAACTTGCTAGTGTTTATAGTAGCCCACAGTATTTGATACTTGTTAGGTTGCTAAGATTAGTAACTTCGAAGCAGGAATTCTGAGAATAAGCGAGACTAGTTGAAGGGAAGTGACGATGAGTGTTGGAAGTAGTTCCAAGATTGATATGATCATCATCGCACCTCCTATACTTCGGGATTAGTGTTAAAACTAAATAAATGTCATTTGGCGTTTGCGTTGAGCATGAATATGATTTGATCATGTTTATTGCAATACGGATTTATTCATTTAAAATCGAGAGAATAATTGTTGTTACATTTACATGAATAAAACCTTCAATGGTCATACACCCAATGAAAATAGTTTGTTGGATCTCGATCGTAGTGATACACATATTCATAATATTGATGCCAAAAGATGCAAAGTTAATAATGATAGTGCAACTTATTTGTAGCCTTGCCGTTTGGGTCATATCGATTAAAGCGCATGAAGAAACTCCATAAGGATGGATTTTCGGAATCACTTGGTTATGAATCATTTGATGTTTGCGAACCGTGCCTTTTGGGCAAAATGACTAAAACTCCGTTCTTCGGAACAATGGAACAAGCTACTGACTTATTGGAAATAATACATAACGATGTATGCGATCCAATGCGTGTTGATGCTCGTGGCAAGTATCATTATTTTCTACCTTCACAAGATGATTTGAGTAGATATCGGTATATCTACTTGATGAAACATAAGTCTGAAATAGTTGAAAGGTTCAAAGAATTTCAGAGTGAAGTGGACAAATCATCGTAACAAGAAAATAAAGTTTCTCCGATCTGATCGCGGAGACGAATATTTGAGTTACGAGTTTGGTCTTCAATTAAAACAACGTGAAATAGTTTCACAGCTCATGCCACCGGAACACCTAGCGTTATGGTGTGTCGAGCGTCGTAACCGCACTTTATTGAATATGGTGCGATCTATGATGTCTCTTACTAATTTACCACTATTGTTTTGGGGTTATGCATTAGAAACTGACTGCATTCACGTTAAAGGGCACCATCTAAATCCATTGAGGCGACACCATATGAGCTGTGGTTTAGCAAGAAACCCAAGTTGCCGTTTCTTAAAGTTTGGGGCTGCAATGCTTATGTGAAAAAGTTTCATCTGATAAGCTCAAACCCAAATTGGAGAAGTCGTCTTCATAGAATACCCAAAAAACTGTTGGGTACACCTTCTATCCACAGATCCAAAGGCAAGATATTCGTTGCTAAAATTGGATCCTTTCTAGAGAAGAAGTTTCTCTCGAAAGAAAGTGAGTGGGAGAAAGTAAGAGCTTGATAAGGTAATTTGTACCTTCTCGAATTGGAAAGTAGTTCATCACGAAATTAGTTCGGTGATTCCTCTTTGAAGGAAATATGCCTAGAGGCAATAATAAAGTTATTATTTATTTCCTTATTTCATGATAAATGTTTATTATTCATGCTAGAATTGTATTAACGGAAACATAATACATGTGTGAATACATAGACAAACATAGTGTCACTAGTATGCCTCTACTTGACTAGCTCGTTTATCGAGAGATGGTTATGTTTCCTAGCTATGGACAAAAGAGTTGTCATTTGATTAACGGGATCACATCATTAGGAGAATGATGTGATTGACAAACCCATACATTAGCTTAGCACTTGATCGTTTAGTATGTTGCTATTGCTTTCTTTATGACTTATACATGTTCTGTAACTATGAGATTATGCAACTCCGTTTACGGATGAACACTTTGGGTACTACCAAGCGTCACAATGTAGCTGGGTGATTATAAAGGAGTACTACTGGTGTCTCGAAGGTACATGTTGAGTTGGCGTATTTGAGATTAGGTTTTGTCCTCCGATTGTCGGAGAGGTATCTCTGGGCCCTCTCGGTAATGCACATCATTATAAGCCTTGCAAGCAATGTGACCAATGAGTTGGTTAAGAGATGATGCATTCTGAGCGAGTAAAGAGACTTGCGGTGGCGAGTGAACTAGGTATTGGATACAGGCGATCGAATCTCGGGCAAGTAACATACCGATGACAAAGGGAACAACGTATGTTGTTATCGCGGTTTGACCGATAAAGATCTTCGTAGAATATGTAGGAACCAATATGGGCATCAGGTCCGCTATTGGTTATTGACGGAAGCGTGTCTCGGTCATGTCTACATTGTTCTCGAACCGTAGAGATCCTGCGCTTAAGGTTTCGATGCGGTTATATTATGAGTTTATGAGTTTTGATGTACGAAGGAGTTAGTCCCGGATGAGATCGAGGACATGACGAGGAGTCTCGAAATGGTCGAGGCGTAAAGATCGATATATTGGGCGACTATATTTGGAGTTCGGAAGGTTCGAGTGATTGGGTATTTTTAATCTGGGAGAGTTACAGGAATTCGCCGGGAAGTATTGACCCTTATTGGGCCTGAAGAGGGCTGCCTAGGGCAGGCCACGCGCCCCATGGCCTAGTCCGGTGGAGTAGGGGAGGCGGCACCCCTCCTTCCTTCCTTCTCTCTTTGTCTCCTACTCCTAATACATGGAAGGACTCCTAGTTGGACTAGGAAGAATCCTACTCGGTGGGAGTAGGACTCCCCTAAGGTCGCCATAAAAGGCGGCCCTCCCTCCTCCACTCCTTTATATCTGAGGTAGGGGCACCCATGGACAGACAAGTTGATCTCGGATCGTTCCTTAGCCGTGTCGGTGCCCCTTCCACCATATTCCACCTCGGTCATATCGTCGCGGAGTTTAAGCGAAGCCTGCGCGATAGAACATCAACATCGTCCCCGCCCGTCGTCTTGTGGAACTCATCTCGGAGCTTTCTGGATCGGAGGCGGAGATCGTCATCGAGCTGAGCGTGTCTGAACTCGGAGGCTCCGTCGTTCGGTGCTTGAATCGGTCGGATCGTGAAGGCGTCGACTACATCAACAGCGTTGTGATAGCGCTTCCGCTTACGGTCTCAGTGCGTGGGCGGACCTCTCCCTCTCGTTGCTATATCATCACCATGATCTTGCGTGTGCGTAGGAAATTTTTGAAATTACTACATTTCCTAACGATGGTATCGAGCCTAGGTTTTATCGTTGATGTTATATGCAGAGTAGAACACAAGTGAGTTGTGGGCGATATATGTCATCATGCTTACCGACATGTCATACTTTGGTTGGCGGTATTGTTGGATGAAGCGTCCGGACCGACATTCAGCGTCTGGCTTACTGCGAGACTGGTTTTACCGCCATGCTTTGCACCAGGTGACTAGCGGGTGTCGGTTTCTCCAACTTTAGTTGGACGAGTGTCTCGCCGGTCCTTGCGAAGGTTAAAACAGCATCAACTTGACAAACTATCGTTGTGGTTTTGATGCGTGGGTGAGATTAGTTCTTGCTTAAGCCCGTAGCAGCCACGTAAAACTTGCAACAACAAAGTAGAGGGCGTCTAACTTGTTTTTGCGGGGCATGTTGTGATGTGATATGGCCAAGACATGATGCTATATTTTATTATATGAGATGATCATGTTTTGTAACGAAGTTATCGGCAATGGCGAAACCATATGGTTGTCGCTTTATTGTATGAAATGCAAATGCCTGTAATTGCTTTACTTTATCACTAAGCGGTAGCGATAATCGTAGAAGCAATAGTTGGCGTGGCGACAACGATGCTACGATGGAGATCAGCGTGTCGGCGCCGGTGGCGATGGTGATCATGATGGTGCCGGAGATGGAATCACAAGCACAATATAATGATGGCCATATCATATCACTTATATTGATTGCATTTGATGTTTATCCTTTATGCATCTTATCTTGCTTTGATTGGCGGTAGCATTTTAAGATGATCTCTCACTAAAATTATCAAGAAGTGTTCTCCTGGTATGCACCGTTGCCAAAGTTAAATCGTGCCCGGACACCACGTGATGATTGGGTGTGATAAGCTCGTCCATCTAGCGGGTGCAAGCCAGTTTTACTGCAGAATACTCGAGTTAAACTTGGCGAGCCTAGCATATGCAAGATATGGCCTCGAAGCACGGAGACCGAAAGGTCGGCGTGAATCATATAGTAGATATGATCAACATAGTGATGTTCACCATTGAAAACTACTCCATCTCACGTGATGATCGGTTATGGTTTAGTTGATTTGGATTACATGATCACTTAGATGACTAGAGATGTACTGTCTAAGTGGGAGTTCTTAAGTAATATGATTAATTGAACTTAAATTTATCATGAACTTAGTCTGGTAGTATTTTGCAAATTATGTTGTAGATCAATAGCTTGTGTTGTTGCTTTCATATGTTTATTTTGATATGTTCCTAGAAAATTGTGTTGAAAGATGTTAGTAGCAATGATGCGGATTGGATCCGTGATCGAGGTTTATCCTCATTCTTTGCCTGAAGAATTATGTCCTTAATACACGCTAGGTGACAAACCTATTGCGGGGAAGCGGATCTGGGCGTTATGAGCGTTTGGCTAGCTCAAAGGATGACTACTTGATAGTTTAGTGCACCATGCTTAAGCGGCTTAGAATCGGGACTTCAAAGGCGTTTTGAGCGTCATGGACCATATGAGATGTTCCAAGAGTTGAAGTTAATATTTCAAGCAAATACCGAGTTGAGAGATATGAAGTCTCCAACAAGTTCTAAAGCTAAAATATGGGAGAATCGCTCAACTAGTGAGCATGT
Organism: Aegilops speltoides; assembly: GCA_021437245.1. Taxonomy (NCBI): domain Eukaryota; kingdom Viridiplantae; phylum Streptophyta; class Magnoliopsida; order Poales; family Poaceae; genus Aegilops; species Aegilops speltoides. Next base: position 20,346 of record JAHHZJ010009997.1, read on the forward strand.
GCTCAGTTATGCAGGTACTTCAATCGCTTGAATCAAGTGGGAGTTAATCTTCGGATAAGATAGTGATTGACAGAATTCTCTAGTCACCATCACTAAGTTACTAGAACTTTGTGATGAACTATAGTATGCAAGGGATGGAAAAGCGATTCCGAGCTCTTCGTGATGTTAAAATCGACGAAGGTAGAAATCAAGAAAAGAGCATCAAGTGTTGATGGTTGACAAGATCACTAGTTTCAAGAAAGGGCAAAGGAAAGAAAGGGAACTTCAAGTGGAAAGACAAGCAAGTTGTCACTCCACGAAGAAGCCCAAAACCTAACCAAAGCTTGAAGCGAGTGCTTACACTAAAGGAAATGGTCCTTTGGAAGCGGAAATGCCTGAATATATTTGGTGGATAAGAAAGATGGCAAAGTGAACAAGGGTATATTTGATATCTGGTTATTGATATGTGCCTTACTAGTGTTTATAGTAGCCCTGAGTATTTGATACTTGTTAGGTTGCTAAGATTAGTAACTCGAAGCAGGAATTCTGAGAATAAGCAGAGACTAGTTGAAGGGAAGTGGCGATGAGTGTTGGAAGTAGTTCCAAGATTGATATGATCATCATCGCACCTCCTATACTTTCGGGATTAGTGTTAAACCTAAATAAATGTTATTAGGCATTCGTTGAGCATGAACATGATTTGATCGTGTTTATTGCGATCTGATTATTCATTTAATGTTAGAGAATAATTGTTATTACATTTACATGAATAAGACCTTCGATGGTCATACACCCAATGAACATAGTTTGTTGGATCTCGATCGTAGTGATACACATATTCATAATATTGATGCCAAAAGATGCAAAGTTAATAATGATAGTGCAACTTATTTGTGCACTTGCCATTTGAGTCATATCGATTGTAAAGCGCATGAAGAAACTCCATAAAGATGGATTTTGGAATCACTTGGTTATGAATCATTTGATGCTTGCGAACCGTGCCTTTTGGGCAAGATGACTAAAACTCCATTCTCGGAACAATGGAACAAGCTCTTGACTTATTGGAAATAATACATACCGATGTATGCGATCCAATGAGTGTTGGTGCTCGTGGCAAATATCGTTATTTCGACCTTCACAAGATGATTTGGCGAGATATGGGTATATCTACTTGATGAAACATAAGTGCGAAATAGTTGAAAGGTTCAAAAGAATTTGAGTGAAGTGGAAAAATCATCGTAACAAGAAAATAAAGTTTACTGCAATCGATCGCGAGAGCGAATATTTGAGTTCTGAGTTTGGTCTTCAATTAAAACAATGTGGAATAGTTTCACAGCTCCGCCACTGGAACACCACAGCGTTATGGTGTGTCGAGCGTCGTAACCGCACTTTATTGGATATGGTGCGATCTATGATGTCTCTTCTTGATTTACCAATATTGTTTTGGGGTTATGCATTAGAGACAGCTGCATTCACATTAAAGGGCACCATCTAAATCCGTTGAGGCGACAACATATGAGCTGTGGTTTAGCAAGAAACCCAAGTTGTAGTTTCTTAAAGTTTGGGGCTGCGATGCTTATGTGAAAAAGTTTCATCTGATAAGCTCGAACCCAAATCGGAGAATGCGTCTTCATAGAATACCCAAAGGAAATAGTTGGGTACACCTTCTATCACAGATCCGAAGGCAAGATATTCGTTGCTAAAATGGATCCTTTCTAGAGAAGGAGTTTCTCTCGAAAGAATTGAGTGGGAGGAAAGTAGAACTTGATGAGGTAATGCGTACTGTTCCCTTATTGGAAAGTAGTTCATCACGAAATCAGTTCATTTGACAAATACACCAATTAGTGAGGAAGCTAATGATATTGATCATGAAACTTGGATCAAGTTACTCTGAACCTCGTGGGTCTTCGAGTAAGATCCGCGCAGTGGTGTAGTAATCATGTTACGGAAGTCATGTTACTAGACCATGATGAACCTCTGAACTATGAGGAGCGATGATGAGCCTAGATTCCATGAAATGGCTCGAGGCCATAAAATCGAGATATGATCCATGTATGAGAACAAAGTATGGACTTTGATTGACTTGCTCGATGATCGACAAGCTATGTTAAATGAATGGATCTTCAAGAGGAAGGCGGACAGCGATAGTAGTATTACTATCTACCAAGCTCGACTTGTTGCGAAAGGTTTTCAACAAGTTCAAGGTGTTGAATCGATGAGATTTTCTCACTCGTATCGATGCTTAAGTCTATCGAATCATGTTAGCAATTGCCACATTTATGAAATCGGCAAATGGATGTCAAAACTGCATTCCTTAATGGATTTATTAAAGAAGAGTTGTATATGATGCAACGAAGGTTTTATCAATCCTAAAGGTGCTAACAAAATGTGCAAGCTCAATGATCCATCTATGGACTGGTGCAAGCATCTCGGAGTTGGAATATAAGCTTTGATAAGTTGATCAAAGCATATAGTTTTATATGGACTTCGATGAAGCCTATATTTACAATAAAGTGAGTGGGAGCACTGACCTTTCGATTAGTATATGTGGTGACATATTGTTGATCGAAATGATGAGAATTTTTGCAAAGCATAAAGGAGTGTTTTAAAGGAGTTCTTTAAAGGAAAAGACCTCGATAAAGTTACTTACATATTGAGCATCAAGATCTATTGAGATAGATCAAGGCGGCGATAAGATTTTCAATGAGTACATACCTTGGCAAGATTTTGAAATAGTTCAAAATGGAGCAGTCAAAAGAGTTCTTGCACGTGTTGCAAAGGTATGAAATTGAGTAAGACTCAAATCCCGACCACAGCAGAAAATAGAAAGAGAATGAAAAGTCATTCCCTATGCCTCAGTCATAGGTTCTATAAAGTATGCTATGCTATGTACTAGCCCTATTGTATACCTTGCTTTGAATTTGGCAAAGGAATACAATTTTGATCTAATAGTAGATCACTGGACATTGGTCAAGAATATCCTTAGTAAGGACTAAGGAGATGTTTCTCGATTATGGAGGTGATAAAAGAGTTTGTTGTAAAAGTTACATCGGTGCAAACTTTTACTTGATCGAGATGACTCTAAGTCTCAACTTTGGATACATATTGAAAGTGGGAGCAATTAGCTAGAGTAGCTCCGTGCGAGCATTGTGGACATAAAATATTTGCAAAATACATACGACTCACGAATGTGTGAGACCGTTGTTTAAGCTCCTCTCACGAGAAAAACATGATCACACCTTAGTACTCTTTGGGTGTTAATCACATAGCGATGTGAACTAGATTATTGACTCTAGTAGACCCTTTGGATGTTGGTCACATGATGATGTGAATTATGGGTGTTAATCATATCTGAGATATGAATATTGGTGTTAAATCACATGGCGATGTGAACTAGATTATTGACTCTAGTGCAAGTGGGAGACTCAAGGAAATATGCCTAGAGGCAATAATAAAGTTATTATTTATCTCCTTATTTCATGATAAATGTTTATTATTCATGCTAGAATTGTATTAACGGAAACATAATACATGTGTGAATACATAGACAAACATAGTGTCACTAGTATGCCTCTACTTGACTAGCTCGTTTATCGAGAGATGGTTATGTTTCCTAGCCATGGACAAAAGAGTTGTCATTTGATTAACGGGATCACATCATTAGGAGAATGATGTGATTGACTTGACCCATTCCGTTAGCTTAGCACTTGATCGTTTAGTATGTTGTTATTGCTTTCTTCATGACTTATACATGTTCTGTAACTATGAGATTATGCAACTCCGTTTACGGATGAACACTTTGGGTACTACCAAGCGTCTGGCATGGCTGGGTGATTATAAAGAATTACTACAGGTGTCTCGAAGGTACATGTTGAGTTGGCGTATTCGAGATTAGGTTTTGTCACTCCGATTGTGGAGAGGTATCTCTGGGCCCTCGGTAATGCACATCATTATAAGCCTTGCAAGCAATGTGACCAATGAGTTGGTTACGAGATGATGCATTCTGAGCGAGTAAAAGACTTGCGGTGGCGAGATTGAACTAGGCATTGGATCTGGCGATCGAATCTCGGGCAAGTAACATACCGATGACAAAGGAACAAGCGTATGTTGTTATGCGGTTTGACCGATAAAGATCTTCGTAGAATATGTAGGAACCAATATGGGCATCAGGTCCGCTATTGGTTATTGACGAAGCGTGTCTCGGTCATGTCTACATTGTTCTCGAACCGTAAGTCCATGCAGCAAGGTTTCGATGGCGGTTATATTATGAGTTTATGAGTTTTGATGTACGAAGGAGTTGAGTCCGGATGAGATCGGGGACATGGCGAGAGTCTCGAAATGGTCGAGGCGTAAAGATCGATATATTGGGCGACTATATTCGGAGTTCGGAAAGGTTACATCAAGATCGTCACTGCGCCGTCGTCTTGTGGAACTCCCCATCGGAGCCTCTACTAGATTGGAGATCGAGGTGCGTCATCGAGCTGTCTGCGTGTCAAGAACTTCGGAGGTGCGAATGCTGGTGCTTGGATCGGTCGGACCGGGAGGGCGTCGACTACTTCCTCTACGTTGCGTCAGCGCTTCCACTTGATCTCTGAGTGCGTAGACAACACTCTCCCTTGTTGCTATATCATCACCATGATCTTGCGTGTGCGTAGGATTTTTTTTGAAATTACTGCGTTCCATAACGATATGAGAACAAAGTGTGGACTTAGGTGGACTTGCCGATGATCGGCAAGACATAGAAAATAAATGGATCTTCAAGAGTAAGGCGAACACGATAGTAGTGTTACTATCCACTAAGCTCGACTTGTTGCAAGGTTTTCAACAAGTTCAAGGGGTTGAATACGATGAGATTTTCTCACTCGTTCGATGTAAATCTGTCCAAATCATGTTAGCAATTGCGCATTTTATGAAATCGGCAAATGGATAAACAAAACTGCATTCTTTAATGGATTTATTAAAGAAGAGTTGTATATGATGCAACAGAAGGTTTTGTCAATCCTAAAGATGTTAACAAAGTGTGCAAGCTCCGACAATCCATCAATGGATGGTGCAAGCATCTCGGGAGTTGGAATATCGCTTTGATGAGTTGATCAAAGCATATGGTTTTATCTGAGACTTTTGGAAAGACCTGTATTTACAAGAAAGTGAGTGGGAGCACTACAACATTTCGATAAGTATATGTGAATAACATATTGTTGATCGGAAGTAATGTAGAATTATCGCAAAGCATAAAGGAGTATTTGAAAGGAGTTTTTGAAGAAATACCTCAGTAAAGCTACTTACATATTGAGCATCAAGATCTATTGAGATAGATCAAGGCGCTTGATAAGATTTTCAATAAGTACATACCTTGGCAAG
>JAHHZJ010009998.1:0-11595 GCA_021437245.1 Aegilops speltoides
TTCTTCAAGAAAAGCAAGACAATGAAAGCTTTCTTTAAGCTATTCAAAGAAAAAGATTTGAAAAGGAGAGTGTGTTATGAAGATCTTGAGAAGGGCGCGATTCATTACTAGCTCAACAAATCAGCGCTTCTCGGAAGAATTTGTTCCTCCATGCTTAAAGTGCATTGAGCGTGAATCGCTAATTCTTCACTGAATGTTCAAATGCTTCAATGTTACAAATTCTTCATCGCCTCTGCTATCACTAATTCCTCATCGAGGACATTGCTAGTATCACTGACAATGCGAGTGAAGGAATTGTACATGACGAGCATGTACAAAAGCCTCAAAGGGCATCGAGACACTTTGTGATGTGCTCAAGCAGATCCTCAACGAAACCCTAGGAAAGAGGTATTGCCTTTGAGAGGAACGAATGCCGATGGAACATATTGGAAACGAGCGGTATCCCAAAACCTCATGGGTTCTTTGCAAAGGACCTCGATTGATCCATCTAACTTATCTGGCTTTACATGTGAATCTCCTCATTCTTCGATGAGTCATTTGACTCAACTATAAACTGTTCAAAAATCAGAATGGTGAAGTATTTGCTAGATATGTTGGCACTAACTGAGAGCGGTTCCCTATGAAGAAAATCTGGGTTCCCAAAGGCTGTGTTGAAAGTCTTGGTGAATGTCCTCATGACACCACCGGTGAAGAACAGGAACCCCATATCAAATTCTTCATATGGACCAAACTCTTCATATGGATCCAAATCCTCATATGGACCAAATTCTTCCACGAGGATCAAATTCCTCAACTGGATCAAAGTCCTCTATGATTATCATCGTGCTAACAAATCTGTCTCATGAGGGAAAAGCTAAGGGCTATGAATATGTGCATTATTCTTCAAACCATTATGTTCATAAGTCCTCGAAGAATTACTACCTTATTCATATGCTTACCTAACCCTCCTATGCTAAGCAAAATGGTTTGGCATCTTTGCCACCTTTCTCACATGGTGCTCGCGGGATGATGAACTCTTTGCCACCCCTCCGGATGTGGGTGGTGAAGAAAAGAACTAATCTCTTCTGCGGGTCGAGGTCTCGGGCGTGCTCTAACGTCTGAAGAATTTCTTGAGGACGACAAAATGCTGAAAGGGCCTTGACGAATCATGATGAAATGAACCTTCATTTCACACGTCCTCATCTTGCTATATCTGTTCTTTGCTTGATGAAATTCATCGATGAACTTGATATCATATTCTTCAGCGATGAAGCATATGAGATTGTAAGTTACACTAATTCATCTGCGGATGATCAACCCAAAACTCTTGAATGGGTCCTCGATAGTGGATGTACAAATCACATGATTGGTGACAAGAATCTATTGATGGATGCTCCTTTATCACCGTCACCTCTGAAGCATATCATATTTCTGACAAAAAGGCAAAATCGGTATTGGGTCTTGGTAAGGTTGCTATCTCTAAGGATAAGCACATGGACAAAGTCATGCTTGTTGAATCCTTAGGATACAATCTCATGTCGATCTCAATGCTTTGTGATCTTGATATGGTTGTTGTCTTTGGCAAATATCGTTGTGTTGTGATTATGGAAGTGACAATTCCAAAGTCTTGAAGGCTTTAGGAGAGGAGATCGTATATTGTTGATTTCTCTCTGGGACCACAACCAGCCATGTGTCTACTTGCAAAAGCTTGAAGGCTGGCTATGGCATCGCGACTTGGTCATGCGAGGCATGAGGAATTTGAACACGCTTGCGAAGAAGAAGCATGTCATTGGCATTGAGAATGTCAAATTCCTCAAGGATCACTTATGCGGAGCATGTGAAGCGGAAAAATGACCAAGGCCAAGCATCCGGCGAAGACTATCATGACCACTACCGTCCATTGAATTGCTTCACATGGACCTCTTGGACCTAATCATTATTCAGCGGTCACTAATGATGCATCTCTATATGGTTTTGTCATTGTTGATGATTATTCTCGATATACATGGGTAACATTGTTGCTTACAAACATGAAGTGCGGAAGTCTTCAAGCGATTTTCCTCGAGGGCTTCAACCAACTTTGGTGTGAAGATCAAGCATATCGAAGTGACAATGGAGCGAGTTCAAAATTCTGGTCTTGATGCCTATCTTGATGAACTTGGTATTACTCATGAATTATCTGCTCCCTATACTCCTCGGCAAAATGGCGTCGTGGGCGCAAGAACAGAACTCTTGTTGAGATGGCTCGCACTATGCTTGATGAATACAAAGCGCCTCGGCGTTTTGGATTGATGCAATTGATCTTGCTGCCACATCATCAGCAGTATATCTTCACAAATTCTTCAAGAAGACGCATATGAACTCCTCACGACAAGAAACCCAATGTGAGTTATTTCAAAGTCTTGATGCTAAATGTTGGATTAGAGATCCTCACCACAACTCTAAATTTGCACCAAAAGCACATGAAGGTTTTATGCTTGGTTACGGAAAGGACTACGCACACCTCTGAGTCTTCAACATTGTTCTTCACAAGATTGTTGACCTTGTAGATGTGCGTTCGATGAAACTAATGGCTGCAAAGAGCACCTACATACTGTTAGATGAACCACACTGAAGGATGCTATCAAGCTCAAAGGCAGCGAGGATGTCATTCCTCTTGAAGAATCTGCTGAAGAATTCATTCCTGTTCGTGAAGAGCGTCGAGTGATGCACTGAAGAACATGATGAGGAAATGGTCTTTGAAGAAAATCTGATCAAAATCCTCGGAGACAACCAACTCATCCCGCGTTGCAAAAGAAGTGCAAGTGGAGAAGATCATCGATGACATCGGACAGGTCCTCTCACCGCTCAAAAGCCTCACACTTATCTAACTTTTGTGGGCACTATGCTTTTGTCTCTATCTCAGAGCCCACTAAGGTAGATGAAGCATTTACGGGCAGGAGTGGATTAGGGCTATGCAAGAAGAATTACATCGATTCGAAGTGAACAATGTGCAGGAATTGGTCAACCGCCGGATCCTCCATAAGCATAATATCATCGGCACAAAGTGGATCTACAGCACAAGCAAGATGAAAATGGCCTTGTGGTGAGGAATAAGGCACGACTAGTAGCTCAAGGCTACACACAGGTTGAAGGAATTGATTTCGATGAAACTTTTGCACTGTTGCTAGACTTGAGGCTATTACATTTACTTGCCTATGCTAACCATCATGATATCATCTTATATCAAATGGATGTGAAAAGTGCATTCCTCAATGGTAAGCTTGAGGAAGAAGTATATGTTGCTCAACCCCAGGTTTTGAAGATCCCAAGAATCGACAAAGTCTTGAGACTAAATAAGGCTCTCTATGGCCTCAAGCAAGCCCCTCGGCGTGGTATGACCTTGAAGGAATTCTTCGTGAAGAATGGCTTCACACCAGTTCACTTGACCCTACTCTTATTTACTAAATCATATGATGGTGAACTGTTTGTGTGCCAAATATATGTTGATGATATTATCTTTGGCTGTACTAACCAACGATATAGTGATGAATTTGCCTATATGATGAGTGAAGAATATCAAATGTCTATGATGGGAGAGTTGAAATTCTTCTTAGGTCTTCAAATTGCGTCCCGGCGGTAATGGCATATTCATATCTGGAGAAATACCTCAAAGATGTCTTGAGGAAATTGGCATACAGATTGCAATGGCGTCAAAATTCCTATGCCCACAAATGGTCATTTATGCAGCGATGAAAATGAGTGCGACTTGATCACAAGGTATACCGCTCCATGATTCTTTATTGTACCTATGTGCATCTAGGCGGATATAATGCTTAGTGTTTGCATGTGCCCGATTTCAATTGCCACTTAGAAGGAATCACCATAAAGGTGTGAAACATATTCTTGATATCTAGCTCACACACCAACACTAGGATTATGGTACCCCAAAGGACTCTCTTTTGATCTCATTGGATATTACGAGCTTCGACTATCTTTGGTGATAGTGTGGACCAAAATCGAACTGTCACCTTGTCATTTCCTCGGACAATCTTTGATGCTGTTGGTCCTCGAAGCAAGAACTGTGTATCGTACATCTTCTGAATTTGACTATATTGTTCTTTGGGTCATGCTTTGTGCTCAATTGCTTTGGATGAAACAAACCCTCAAGGACTATAACGTCAACATGAGCAGAATGTGCCTCTCCTGCTGCAGCAATGAGAGTGCCATCAAAATTGCTCACAACCCGATCAGTTTTCGAGAGACTAAGCACATCGATTTCGTCATCATTTCTTCTTACGTGATCATGTGTTTGGCGATATCTCCATCGAGCATGTGAAGGTGAAGAACTGACTAGTACGATATCTTCACCAAACCCTTGGATGAGGAAGAGATTTAGTAAGTTGCGGTGTGAGCTAAATATCTTAGAATCTTCGAATGTTCTTTGAAAAGGACACATCCTAACCCTTATGCATAATTGATTGACTTAGATGTGCTGACACATGAAGAAAGCGTTGTTCCTCAATCAATGAAGAACAACACTCTAAGTGTGAAGAAATCAATGAAGAATTTGATTACTCAGAACCCTCGACAATTGTGCAGCGTGTGTAAAATCATCATTCTTGCTCTTATCGATTAATTCGCCACCACAAAAGTTGAAAATCTTCAATTTGAGTTTTCCTCACATTTTGAAATTCCTCCAGTTTTCAAATTCTTCAACTTTGCAAAATCTTCAGTAGTTAAATTGTGGTTCTTCATTGGCTATATATATATATATATATATATATATATATATATATACTCTCGAGTTTATGTCCTCTGACATTCACTTATTGCTAATTCTTCAAGTTGCGATTTACTGCTAAGTGATGTGATGGGTCACTTATCCTCTATGCTATACTCAACCCAATCTATTCACAAATTCTTCGTGTGCGTTAGATTGAAACTTCGTTCAAAGTCTTCCTTTTGGTCCTTGACAGCTGAAGAAATTCTTGACGAAACTTTTTAACAAATCTTATCCAAGTTTTTCCGGTTTTACCGCTCAAAGCATTCCGCATCCGCGATGTATTAGTTTAATCACCCGCGATCTTACTACGATTCCATCACACGATGCGTGGGTGACACTGCGCATCGTGAAGGAGAAAGGGCAGGGGGCATGTTGCGTCCAAAATCTTGAGGCGAACAGTTTTTCACCGATGGCTATAAATACCCTTTACCCTCCTCACTTCATTTACTCCCGCTTCGATCATTTGTCTCTTGCTCGAGCTCTCACTCAAACCCTAAGCCCTTGCTTCTCCGCCGCCGCCCGGTGAGAAAAAGCTTCAACTGCCTCGACCTCATCGGCGTCGTACTCGCGCCGATGCGGAAATCTTCACTCCGCCGCCGCCGTAGCTGTCTCCCTCTGCCAAGTTAGGGCGTGGGAGATCTAACGTGACGAACTTCTCTCGGTTCATCTCTTACGTCGTGTTCTTGATTCGGGTAATTAAAAGTCACTTTTATTACTCGCGTTGATTCTCAAATCTTTGAAAATCTTCAAAGGTGTTTTTACTCTTCAAAATCTTCACATATGAACACCTCACACACTATATGTTCTTGATTTATCTCCTAAGCATTCATTTCTTCAAGATTCCTCAATTGTGCGGATTTTCAATCTGTACAACTCTGGAACCTAAGGCAAGACACTTAGTGAAATTCCTCAAGGCTCAACTGGTCAAATTCCTCAAAACTTGTTCTTTTGAAAAATCTTACGAGAACGCATATGACCTCTCCAAATTCCTCGCACCTACACTCTGTTCATAGGTACTCATGTCCATTTGCTGAATCACTAGGTTCTCATCAACTTAACTCATTTGCAGCGTTCCTCGAAGAAAAACTGCATACTTCTTGAGTGCTCTATTGTTCAAATTCCTCCTAAGAAAATGGAAGAAGGCAAGAGACCATGAAGGGAGGAAAGAAAGCGGAAGTCATGACTGCTTTTGAGATTCTGAGGAAATATACAAAGACTCTGCACTGATGAATCCAAGTTTGGCAGAAACCAAGAACCAGGCAAAGTCGCATCTGAGAGAATAGAAAGGAGATGGGCACGAGAATGGCGAGAATACGCTATGTCACTCCTAAGTACATGAGGAAATTCGCTCTGAATCCTCCATGCCCAAGAGCTCCTTTGGCACCTTTGCCAAATCGCGATCCACTAGCATCAAGAGTGGTGAAGACTTTCTGAAGAATGGTCCAGCGCCAAGCCAAATTGGCAAAGACAGGCCAAGGAGGCGGTGAGGAATATCAATGAGGATTCTGCTGCTGCTTGCTGCTCTGAGCCCTCGTCAAGCCGAGAAATCAATGCCAAAGAAGCTGCCTACGCAAGCCAAGTGCTTCACCGTCAAGCGCCCTCACGGCCCAGTTCCTCGGTCGCGCCCTCACGGCAAATTCCTCGACTGCTGCTGCTCATGCAAAATCCTCGCAGCTCCTCAAGTCCTCAACACACTGTGCATCGGCTACTTGTCAAAGGACTTGGGTTTCTCAATTGCTCGGTGTTTCAGCAAGTTCCTCGGCTGCACCAATGTCCTCAAGCAGGCCCCACTGCTGAAGACAAAAGCAAGCTGCTTGGGCCGGGTCCTCGGCCAAGTCAAAGAAGAAGCAGGTTGCATTCAACGTTCCCTCGATGATGAAGCCTCGATGAAGAACTTGAAGAAATCATCGAGAGCAGTGACCAAAGGCGCTAGAGCCAAAAGAACAAGTGTGCCTCTGCTTTTGGATCCGAAGAAGATCCTTGACTTCATTGACTGTGGCATCGGGATCCACACTCCTCTTCGGATCTGCCCGACTCTGGTCAAAGTCATATCTTGAACCATTTCATCTCGAAGAAATGGAAATTTGAAAAGGCTCGTGAATTGAAGAGAGCAAAAGCGAGAAAGGAGAAGCTTACGAGGAAAAACATCATCAACTTGACTCTGAAGAACTTCTTAAAGCTCAATCAATCAAGCACTCGGCAAGGATTTTGATGCTTACAATCTTGTGCGCAAGAGCCAAGGTGAGATTCGTCACTCGCGAAGAAAATGTCAAGCTTTGCAGCTCCTTCACAACAAGAAAATCCTCGAGTGAAGAATCTGCTCAGCCCTCTTGAAGAACATGCCTGACTGCTGATGACTTTCAGCGTCTTGATAAACTTCTAAGTTCGGGATGATGACTCCATTCCATTCTTGAAGAAATTCCAGGGCATCCACTAGTGGTGCGCGAAGAATCTGAAGAAGCAGAACCTGCACGTTGTGCTGAAGAAACTATCCACAATCCTCGGCTCCTCCTGGCCAACACCAACTCAATTCTTCTACGCCTATGAGTGAAGAAGACAAAGGCTGCGAGCGAGCTGCGATGAAGAAAAGGAAGGCATCGGTGCGTCAAATTCTTGACTCTCGAAGAAAATGAAGCCAATGACCAGCTCGATTGAAAATCCTATCGATGCCATTCCCATTTCCTCCATGTCATCAAGAAATTGTTCCTTTGGAGAAGAATACCGATCCCAAGCGGATCGGATGAAGAAAATCAATCTGTTGCTACTTGAACAGCTTGATGAAGAAATTGAAGTGGAAGCTTTCCTTCAACTCCTGTTGCTTCCTCATCCGTGCCTCGGTTCACGGTGAAGAGCGGTGTTGAGAAATTGAAAAAAGAAGATGAAGAGCGTGGATATTGGGTGCACTACACTGTGATGAGCGATGACTTTTGGGAAAGTCAGACCCCAATACTCCTCTCTTCACTCCTTCAACAAGTTCCTCGATCACCCGCTACTCTGTTCAAATGGGCTCTGAAGAAACTCATCCCACATATGCATCGAAGAGATTCCAGCCACTAGCTTGAAGAACCCTTGCTGATCCTCACTGCTGGGAGAGGAACAGAAATTCCTCGACTGAAGAACACGAGCTCGCGATTCGGAGGTTGTGCTGCAAATCACGATATTCCTCTGCCCAAGCCAAAGAATCCGTTCTCAAGCAAGCAAAAATTCAAGGCTGAAGACTTCTTTTACGAGCATGTGTTCTTCACGCTTCAATCCTTATGACTCTGCTCGAATGAGGAAAAGGCAGCACGGACTCCTACACAAGCAAATTTCTATTCCTCGATGCTATTTGACAAGGACAAGATCTTCGACCATGAGCATATTCCTCATGTGGACATGGAATCACTGCCGTGCTTGAGCGATTACTCTGTGTTCTTCACGATCGTGCTGAATTTACTGCCGATATATGTATTGGAATGAAGAACTCATTCTTGAGTTCTATGCCATCCTGCACATCACGGAGATCTTTGAAGACATCAACTCATGGGTTACTGGATTGGATGACTGAAAATACTCACTACAAGGCACCAAATGAATTGCTTCGTGTCCTTCCTCTTGATCCTCCCCATGAATCTGCTCGTTGCCTCTACAATGAGCGTGAAGCTAGTCGATCACTTTATGCAAGTGCTTATGAAAGCCATTGAAGCCAGGCCAAGCCCCTCGAACCAAATTCCTCGTCAAGGATTTCTGTATGTGCCTCGGATGTTGTAGAATCTTGGCGAAGACAATGAGTCAATCAAAGGCCACGACTCAAATGAGAAGAGCGTCGTTGGCATCATGAAGAACATGCTTTTCAATATCATTCATGGCGTTCCGTCAACTTCCATGATTTCTTCATGAGGACTCGGCCAATATTGCAATGTCACCTTTTGAGCTGAAGCCATGCATGCCTTGGATCATGAGATTCATAAGGGCAAGATCTTCACTGAACTATAAGGTCGACACTCTGAACCATGGCAGCTTCTGCCGCCCATTGAAGTCCTCAAGCGACCAATTTCATCATCGATGACAAGGGCAAGCAGCATTGTAATTGATGAAGGCACTTGTCCATTGGATGGTCGATTTGCAAAGCTGCATCTTACTCCACCAATGGCGATTCGCTCGCATGACACTACCAAAATACCTCAACCAAGCAACAACCTCAAGCCACGGCACCGGGTGATGGTGATCGTGAGTTACTCCTCGGTCTTCATCGGAAGGTTGATCGCAATCAGAAATGGGTCAAGCGCCAATTTGCTGCAATTCTTCACAATATGACCTCAGCGCATAATGCGGTGAAGAAAAACCGATTACTACCTTCATGAAACCCTCAACCGCTTTGGGCTATTCTTAATCATGTCTATTCAGCGGAAGAATTGAAGACTATGGGTCTTGAGGAAGCTTATGATGATCGCACCACCTCAGAAGAAATTCAAGAGTCAAAGTTCTCGATTTGGTGGCGGTTCTTATTCTTCATCACGTGGCCCGATGAATATGAAGATTTGGGCGACAACTGCGGCGAGCCCTACTTCAACAACCAACCCGACAACCGGCGCTCCTCCATCAACTTGAATATCTTGAGGGCATTAGTCCTCGGTTTGATCCTTTTGGTCATTTGATGACAAAGGGAGAAATCGAGTTAGTCTTCAAGCGGGTTTATACTATGGGTTTATACTATGGGCGTTTTTATTAAGTTACAACTCTCGTTCTTCGAAACTTTTATTGGATCGAGTTGTAATCTTAAATCCGATGGTGCCTCGATACTTTTGAGCGGTGCATTGTCTGACTTTGCACTATGCTCGATACTCTTGATCGTCTCGATGCTCTGATTTTGAGCGTGTTATGCTCGGATGCTTTTGAAGCACTAAGCTCGAATGTGATATTTGAGCTCGATACTTTTGATGTGCTATTCGCATGCTTATTCCTCGTTAAATATCATTGCCGATCTTGAATCTCATCAGCACCATATTCATCATGCATTTCAAATTCTTCATAGTATATATCAAATCGTGTATGAATTACAAGATATAGGGAGATCTCCATGATTCAATTCTTCAAATGTGCATTGCCTCAAAAGCAAATTCCTCATTATGCACATATTAGGGGAGTTCTTCTATATCTTGCAATCAAATTCCTCAATATCGTATTTACACCTCATATGTTTATCCCGTTGAAAACTTAACCTATGTTGTCATCAATCACCAAAGGGAGATTGTAAGTGCATCTAGTGCCCTTAGTGATTTTGGTGTATTGAAGACTTATAGGATTAAATGGCTGATCGTTTGTGAGTGTACACAGGTCTATAAGTCTATGAGGAGTTTGATATTCTGAGAGAAATCGACCCCTAAAAATGAAGTTCTTCAAGTGAAGACTTTGATATTACGAAGACCTTAGAAGACTTTGAAAGTGAAGAAATTGGTGTGACCACGAAGACTTGATATTCATTCGAGGAAGATGAAGCGTGAAGACTTTTGTTTTCGTAGTTTCATTTTCTCTTTCTTGAGTCATAGGAAACACCGTCTTTGTTAAAGAATTAGAAATACTAAGGAAAAATTTCCATGTGATGCTCAACTCAAAATCCTACACCTACCAATCCCTTGGTGAAGCCATTGGAAATCTCATACTGATTCGAGTCAAATTCTTGATGTAGAGCGCAGTTCTTACAGTCCTTGATGACTTCTCTGGCGAGGAGTTAGGAATTCGCCGATCTGAATTGCCTACGATGAGGAACATGATGTACGAGGACTTTGAAAGTCAAATTTCCGACCGTTCTTTGTCTTCTTGCGCGTGGACCAAAATATCTTATCCACCTACGGTCATATCATTGAAGGGCATTTATGTCTTATCATGTCGGGCTGCTCCCTAGGCTATAAATAGCCGCCCCTACAACCACTAGTTGGTTGGCTGCTCGAAGAACTTGACACTTGTCATTTGAGAGCAACCCATCCTCAGGGACTTTGGCGAAAATCATCAAGTGAGGAAAATCCCAAACCAAACCCACAAAACCCCAAGTGATTGAGCATCCTTTGAAGAAATTGATCTGCGTGGATCCGGCGCTTATTACCTTTGAAAGCTGTGCTTCTTCCGGATGGTTAGGCGTCAAGGTCTAGAACATCAAAAGGAATTGTGGATCTCAGGTGACCAAGTCTGTGAAGGTTTGGAAGTCACTGAAGACTTACCACAGTGATTGGGCCGAGGCCTGCGTGGTCTTAGTTCAAGGAGAATCGGTGAGGCTGGGTGTCTGAGTTGCGGCTCGAGGCTGGGTGTCCGGGCTGTGTGTCCTCGAGTTTAAATACTCGGCCGCTCCAACAGGACGTACATGCCTGAGACAGCAGTTGGAACTGGTTTACCAAATCATTGTCTTCACCAGAGTATGTTCTATTTCCTCAACTCATCCATTTCCTCATTACATGTTGCATGTTGTTCATATCGTGCTTGAAGACTTTGGTAGAAGACTTTCACAAATTCCTCAGTTCAATTTCTTGATCGTTTATCTTCATCTTGTTATCATGTGTTTACGCTTCACATACTCTGTTCTAGTCTTCATTTCATCATGCTAACTATGATGTGTATCTGTTATGTTTAACTCGAGTACTTATTCAGCTGCAAATAGTTCTTCGCTAAGGAATTTCCTCACGGCAAATTCCTCGATGAAGAATTTCATAAAATAGCCTATTCACCCCCTCTAGTCGATATACGCACTTTCAACATCACTGATCATGAAGTTGTGAAGAAACCTGAGATAAACGATTCCTCATTTGATACTCGGGTGATGATACAAGAGCGTCTTGACTACAAGTTGCTTGATCCTTGATATCCTCGAAGGCTAAACA
>JAHHZJ010010000.1:0-10998 GCA_021437245.1 Aegilops speltoides
TTTTATTTGAAGACACATTTCTCCATTTGGTTCGAGCTTATCGGTTGAAGTTTCTTCACATAAGCATCGCCCCCAAACTTTAAAGCGACAACTTTGGTTTCTTGCCAAACCATAGTTCATAAGGGTCGTCTCAGCAGTTTTGATGGTGCCCTATTTAGCGTGAATGCGGCGTCTCTAAAGCATAACCCCAAAGCGATAGCGGTAAATCGGTAAGAGACATCATAGATCGCACCATATCGATGAAAATACGATTACGACGTTCGGACACACCATTTCGTTGTGGTGTTCGGGTGGCGTGAGTTCGAAACTATTCCACATTGTTTCAAATGTAAACCAAACTCGTAACTCAAATATTCTCCTCCACGATCGGATCGTAGAAACTTTATTTTCTTATTACGATGATTCTCTACTTCACTCTGAAATTCTTTGAACTTTTCAAATGTTTGAGACTTATGCTTCATTAAGTAGATATACCCATATCTGCTTAAATCATCTGTGAAGGTGAGAAAATAACGATATCCCACGAGCCTCAACATTCATCGGACCACATACATACTATGTATGATTTCCAACAAATCTGTTGCTCTCTCCATAGATCCGGAGAAGCGGTGTTTTGGTCATCTTGCCCATGAGGCACGGTTCAAAGTACCAAGTGATTCATAATCAAGTGATTCGAAGTCCATCGATATGGAGTTTCTTCATGCGTTTACACAATATGACAAGCGCGATGCCACAAATATATTGCACTATCATTATCAACTCTGCATCTTTTGGCTTCAACATTATGAATATGTGTATCACTACTATCGAGATTCAATAAAATAGACCACTCTTCAAGGGTGCATGACCATAAAAGATATTACTCATATAAATAGAACAACCATTATTCTCGATTTAAATGAATAACCGTCTCGCATTAAACAAGATCCGGATATAATGTTCATGCTCAGCGCGAGGCACCAAATAACAATTATTGGTCTAAAACTAATCCGGTGGTAGATGTAGAGGTAGCGTGCCGACGCGATCACATCGACTTTGGAACCATTTCCCAGCGCGCCGTCACCTCGTCCTTAGCTAATCTTGGCAATCCATAGTCCATGTTTGAGTTGCAAATGTTAGCAGAACCGATATCAAATACCAGTGCTCTGCGAGCATTAGTAAGGTACACATCAATAACATGTATATCACATATACCTTTGTTCACTTTGCCATCCTTCTTATCCGCCAAATACTTGGGGCAGTTCCGCTTCCTTTGTCGATCGCCTTGCGATAGAAGCACTCGATTTCGAGCTTAGGTCGGACTTGGGTTTCTTCTCTTGAGCATCAACTTGTTTGTTGTTCTTTTGAAGTTCCTTCTTCTTCCTTTGCCCTTTTCTTGAAACAGTGGTCTTGTTGACCATCAACACTTGATGCTCCTTTTTGATTTCTACCTCCATGACTTTCGCATCGCGAATAGCTCGGGAATAGTCTTGTTCATCCCTTGCATATTATAGTTCATCACAAAGCTCTTGTAGCTTGGTGGCGATGATTGGAGAATTCATGCAATGGCGCTATCATCGGAAGATTAACTCCGGTTGAATCAAGTGATTATTATACCCGACATTTTGAGTATATGCTCCTTGGGAATGTTCTCCTCCATCTTGCAGCTATAGAACTTATTGGAGACTTCATATCTCTCAATCCGGGCATTTGCTTGAAATATTAACTTCAACTCTGGAACATCTCATATGCTCCATGACGTTCAAAAGCGTCGTTGAAGACCAGGTTCTAAGCCGTAAAGCATGGCACATTGAACTATAAGTAGTCATCGACTTTGCTCTACGGGACGTTCTTAACGTCGTCGGTTGCATCGCAGCGAGGCACGGCACCAGCGGTGCTTCGGGGCGTAACTCTTCATGCAGCAATGAGGATAATCCTCGAGTTCTGGACCCGATCCGTGTAATTGCTACCATCATCTTTCAACTTTGCTTTCTCAAGGCAGCATTAAAATTCAACGGAACAACAGCACGAGCCATCTATCTACAAACAAACATAGACAAGCAAAATACTATCGGTACTAAGTTCATGATATATTTAAGTTCAATTAATCATATTACTAAAGAACTCCCACTTAGGCAGACATCTCTCTAGTCATCTAAGTGATTACGTGACCAAATCAACTAAACCATGTCCGATCATCACGTGAGATGGAGTAGTTTCAATGGTGAACATCTCTATGTTGATCATATCTACTATATGATTCACGCTCGACCTTTCGGTCTCGTGTTCGAGGCCATATCGTATATGCTAGGCTCGTCAAGTATAACTTTGAGTATTCAGCGTGTGCACTGTTTACGCACCGTTGTATTTGAGCGTAGAGCCTATCACCCGATCATCACGTGGTGTCTCGGCACGAAGAACTTTCATAGCGGTGCATACTCGGGAGAAAACTTCTTGATAATTAGTAGAGATCATCTTAAAATGCTACCGTCAATCAAAGCAAGATAAGATGCATAAAGGATAAACATCACATGCAATCAATATAAGTGATATGATATGGCCATCATCATCTTGAGCTTGTGATCTCCATCTTGAAGCTTACCGTCGTGATCACCATCGTCACCGGTAGCGACACCTTGATCTCCATCATAGCATCGTTGTCGTTATGCCATCTATTGCTTCTCGACTATCGCTACAGCTTAGTGATAAAGTAAAGCAATTACGAGCATTGCATTTCATACAATAAGCGACAACCATATGGCTCCTGCCGATTGCGATAACCGGTTAAAAACATGATCATCTCATACAATAAAATATAGCATCATGTCTTGGCCATATCACATCACAACATGCCTGCAAAAACAAGTTAGGCGTCCTCTACTTTGTTGTTGCAAATTTTAGTGGCTGCTACGGGCTTAAGCAAGAACCAATCTCACCTCGCATCAAAACCACAGCGATAGTTTTTCAAGTTGATGCTGTTTTAACCTTCGCAAGGACGGCGTAGCACTCAGTTCAACTAAAGTTGGAGAAAGCAGACACCCGCTAGTCACTGTGTGCAAAGCGCGGCGGTAAAACCAGTCTCGCGTAAGCGTCTGGCGTAATGTCGGTCCGGGCGCTTCATCCAACAATACCGCTGAACCAAAGTATGACATCTTTGGTAAGCGAGTATGACTTATATCGCCCACAACTCACTTGTGTTCTACTCGTGCAAATAACATCAAACCATAAAACCTAGGCTCGGATGCCCTTTGTTGGGGAGCGTAGTAATTTCAAAAATTTCCTACACACCGCAAGATCATGGTGATGATATAGCAGCGAGGGAAGTATTGTCTACGTACCCTCGTGAATTTGAAGCGAGCGTTGGCGCAATGTAGAGGAAGTAGTCGTCGTCCTCCGGTCCGACCGATCCAAGCACCGTTACTCCGGCACCTCCGAGTTCTTGACAGCGTATAGCTCGATGACACACCCTCGATCTCCGATCCAGCGAGGCGCGAGGGAGTTCCGTCGGCCGACGGCATGGTGCGATCTTTATGTTCTCTGTCGCGAGGCTTCGCTAAGCATCGCTACAATATGACCGAGGTGTAATATCGTGGAGGGGCACTGCACGGCTAAGAGCGATCAATGATCAACTTGTGTCCTAGGGTGCCCTTACCCCGTATATAAAGGAGGGAGGGAGGAGGTGGCGGCCCAAGAGGCGCCATAGGAGGAAACCTACTCCAAGTAGGTTACCCTCTCTTTCCTTATCTTATTTGGAGGGAAGGAAGGAGTACTAGTATTAGGAAGTAGTACTAGTAGTAAGAAGGAAGAGAGGGAAGGAGAAAGGAGGGGGCCGGCCCCTCCCTGTCGGATTGGGCTTGGAAGTCGCCCCCTCCCTTGCTCCTTCTCTCTTCCTCCTACATGGGCCCAATAAGGCCCATATACCTCCGGGGTTCGGTAACCTCCGGAGCTCCAAACTTCTCGGAACCTTTCCGGTGTCCAAATATATCCGTCCAATATATCAATCTTTACGTCTCGACCATTTGAGACTCCTCGTCATGTCCGTGATCATATCAGGACTCGAACAAACTTGGTACATCAAAATACATAAACTCATAATATAGTTGTCATGAAACCTTAAGCGTGCGGACCCTATGGTTGAGAACGATGTAGACATAGTGAGACACGTCTCGGTCAATAACCAATAGCGGGACCTGGATGCCCATATTGGTTCCTACATATTCTCTGAAGATCTTTATCGGTCAAACCGCTAACAACATCGTTGTTCCTTTGTCATCGGTATATTACTTGTCAGAGATTTGATCGTCGGTATCAATACCTAGTTCAATCTCGTTACCGACAAGTCTCTTTACTCGTTCTCTAATACTTCATCTCATAACTAACTCATTAGTTACATGCTTGCAAGGCTTAGGTGATGAGCATTACGAGAGGGCCGAGATACCTCTCAGAGCAATCGGATGACAAAACCTAATCTCGAATTATGCTAACTCAACATGTACCTTCGGAGACACCTGTAGTACTCCTTTATAATCACCCGATTCGTTGTGACGTTTGGTAGTACCAAAGTGTTCCTCCGTAGCAGGAGTTACACAATTCTCATATTCGAGGAACATGTATAAGTCATGAAGGAAGCAATAGCGAGAATACTAAGCGATCAAGTGCTAAGCTACAGGATGGGTCATGTCAATCACATCATTCTCCTAATGATGTGATCCCATTAATCAAATGACAACACATGTCTATGGTTAGGAAACATAACCATCTTTGATAAATGAGCTAGTCAAGTAGAGGCATACTAGTGACTATATGTTTGTCTATGTATTCACACATGTATCATGTTTCAGTTAATACAATTCTAGCATGAATAATAAACATTTATCATGATATGAGGAAATAAATAATAACTTTATTATTGCCTCTAGGGCATATTTCCTTAGATCCTGTGAGTTTAGTATACAGCCAAGTAGAGTTGGCTGCTAAGTTTTCCCAACGGAATGTAAGTTAGACTGACTGTTAGGCGGGATTGAGGAGAATACAATCAATAAATTTGACAATGTATGTTTTCCTTTAAAGTGACATGTAAATGCCTTCTAGCGGATTGTAGATCATTTGTCTTTGCCGACCTTTTCGCTTCAACCTCGGGACCCTAGAGTCGGAGTGTGTCGAATACCTTTTTGGTTAAGAGACAACCGTGGTATGCATGGAGACCCGGCGTAGGGGTCATTAGTGTTTTATCGGACAAGTGCCCAACTAGTTATGTTATATTACATGGTTAGTAAGAAACATCTTCCGGGGAGAATAGTTAGTTAAGGGTTCCTTTCATGGGAGGCATGCCCTAAAGTGCATGTCGAACTGCAAAAGCGATAAAACAATTGAGGCAGATATATAAATAGGTAAAAGTCATCTTTTAAGTCACGAGCCGAATATTCCCTTAAACGCTAGCTTTCGGCTTCACCCGGTCGAGGTACACATCCGGTGACCGGCGATAACAATGAGAGTGCTCCTTTACCTCCTAGCGAACAATCGGGAGCGTGAGGGGTAAGCACGAGGCGAGCAACCAGCTTGGCCAAAACTTAAGTCATATCGATGCATATAATTGCGAGTAAAAGGTACATGTGGAAGCTTGACACATGTCTTTGGGTATGAAACCCGTGTAATTGAGCTTACGTAAAGAAGCCCCGGGAATAATGAGTCGGATGGCACATCATGGTATGCAAAAATCGAAAATAGGCCGTAAGGCTTTTTAAATAAAAGGCATAAAAGAGAAACAAAAGACAGCGAAGTGTAAAAAGTTTGGGCGGGAAGGGGCGAACTCTTAGTCGGCGCTAGGCATAGAATCGTCGGAGGGCTGCGTTCCATGGGTTCGGCTCGAGTCGGTTATCCGGCGCATTTCTTAAACAGTATGCCCCCGATCGGGACTTGATCGATAATGAAGGGCCCTCCCATTTGGGCTTGAGCTTGTCCTTTTTCTTGTCCGGCGGTAGAACTAGTTCACCAAGCGTTGTAAGTCTTGGCCCGTACTTCTCTGCTTTGATATATTGGCTGCTGGCGATAAAATGCGGAGCGAGCCTTGGCGGCGTCACGTTCTTCCTCAATGTGTCCAAGCTGTCCTGCCGATCAAGCTCGGCCTCTCTTTCCTCATACAGCCTTTTCGAGGTGAGTCATGAATAATGTCACAGGGCAAGACGCCTCTGCGCCGTATACCATAAAAATGGTGTGAATCCGGTAGTACGGTTAGGCGTTGTCCGCAGCCCCTAATCTGAGTCGAGCTCCTCGACCCATTGTGTCGGATTTAGTAAGTGATCTCACTAGTGCGGGTTTAATGCGCTCATTATTAGACCATTTGCTCGTTCCACTTGACCGTTGGTTTGAGGGTGATAAACTGAAGCGTGAGTCGAGCTTGATGCCCATATTTTTGCACCATGACTTAACCTCGTCGGCTGTGAAGTTCGTGCGTTGTCGGTGATGATGTTGTGGGGACTCCGTAACGGTGTACTACCCACGATATAAAGTCTATCACTGGTCGGGACTCTGCCGTTTTGACGGTTTGGCCTCTATTTGGTGAATTTATCCACCATGACCAATAGGTACCTTTGCTTGTGGGTTCCCCCTTTAAGGGGTCCAACCATGTCAAGCCCCAGACATGACGACCGGGTAATGGGTATGTTTTGAGGCGGTGGGTGGCATATGGCTCTGATTAGCAAAGAGCGACAACCAACGCATCGTTGGACTAAGCCTGTAGCGTCTGCCGACGTCGGCCAATAAAATCTGTCGGAATGCCTTTCCTACAAGGGCCGGGCTGCTGCGTGGTGTCCGCCTAGTCCGGCATGAATTTCAGCCGGAGGTTTGCCCTTCCTCTTGGAGATACACCTCTGAAGGACTCGGTTGTACTTTTCTTATAAAGTTCTCCCTCATGGACTTTGTAGGCTTTCGATTGCGGACTATGCAGGCGTGCCTCGTTTTGGTCTTGGGAAGTTCCTGCCTAAGTAAGTAGGCTAGGAAAGGTTACATCCTGTGGCGATTACTGCCATTATGGCGTGAGTTTGAAGGTGTTATGTCATCTGCTGAATCACCGATTGGTGCGGTTTTTTCCGGTTTGTCACTAACGGGCTCCTCTTCCCATAGTACGGATGACTTGAAGAGCCGTTCCAGGAAGATATTTGGAGGGACAACATCACGTTTCACACCGATGCGTGCCAGTACGTCAATCGCTTGGTTATTATCTCGGGCTATGTGATGGAATTCAAGTCCTTCAAACCGAGCTGACATTTTTAGGACAGTGTTGCGATATGCTGCCATTTTCGGATCCTTGGCGTCAAAGTCTCCGTTTATTTGGGATATTGCAAGGTTTGAATCCCCGCGCACCTCTAGGCGTTGAATGCCCATGGAGACCGCCATCCGGAGACCATGTAACAGGGCCTCGTATTCGGCTGCATTGTTGGAGTCCGTGTACATTATTTGAAGTACATACTGGACTATATCTCCGGTTGGGGACGTCAATACGATGCCAGCCCCCAGTCCGGCCAACATTTTGGAGCCGTCGAAATGCATAGTCGGTTGGAGTATCGCCGTACTCTTTAGGGAGTTGAACGGTCCATCGGCGAATCGTAAAACTTGTGACTTTATAGCTCGCCGAGGTTTGTAAGTTATGTCGAATGGTAAGAGCTCAATGGCCCATTTGCAATCCTGCCCGTTCGTCGCGGTTATTTATAATGTCATTGAGTGGTACTTTAGAGGCCACTATTATCGAACACTCTTGAAAGTAGTGCGGAGTTTCGGGCGCCATGAACACCGCATATGCTATCTTACGATAGTGCGGGTAGCAGGATTGCGGGGGTTATCGGTGGATACATAATACCTTGGTTTTGAAGAGAATTTATGCCCTTACGTCTCGTTAAACGCAGTACGCCTTACAACTTGATGTGTTGCGCGATGTATAACAACATTGGTTACGCCCAGTTAGCGCGGCCGAGACGGATTAGTTGCCAATATGGCCTTTATTTCTTGAGTCGGCGATGGCAGCATCCGTCCACTCGAAGTGTTCGGTGTGCTGAGGAGGCGATAAAGGAACGCGCCTTTTCTCCTAGCGGAGATAAAGCGGCTTAGAGCTGCCACGCATCCTGTTAATTTTGTATTTGTTTGAGGTCTTTTGGAATATCCAATTGTGATGAGCTCGGATTTTAGCGGGTTTGCTTGATTCCTCTCTTGGATACAATGAAGCCCAGACCTTGGTGATGCGCCAGCATTTTTCGGATTCACTTGATGTCATATGCTCGAGGTTGTCGAATGTGAGCCTCAAATCGTCTACTAGAGTTTTGGCGTGTTTTGTTTTGTGACTATGTGTCTCATTATCTCTCATTGTTTTGCCGATCTGGGTGGCGGACATGTTTGGATCATCTTGTTGATATGTTCTTGCGGCGTTTTTAAGTCCGAAGGGCATCGTGTTGAAGCGAATGGTCCGTAGGGGTGATGAATGCCGTGGCGGCTTAGTGCCTTACGCCATCTTGATTTGATGGTAGCGGTATCGTCGAGGAAACCTGAATCGTGCCCTGGTAGCATCGATAAATTAATCGATGCGGGGAGAGGAAGGATCCTTTGGGCAAGCCTTATTGAGGTCTTTAAAATCGACCGAGGCGCGGATTAGTCCTTCTTTGGTACCATTACGGTTGTTAGCGGTCCGGATGTTTGATATCTCGATGAATCGGCTTCCAATAGTTTGGCTAGCTCTTCTCCCATTGCACTCTTTTGGGTTGGAAAATCGTCGAAGAGCTGTTTGGTAGCTTAAATCCTTTTAGGATGTTTAGGGCGTTTACGCCAACTGCGTGGGATTCGGGCATATCCGAAGGATGCGGCGAAGATGTCCCAATTTTCCGAAGGAATTCACGCGTCTGGCGTCTCCGGGTTCAATTGTGCCCCAATGGAGCCGTCTTTGTTGGGTCCGTTGGATGGACACGGAATTTTGTTATTTCATCTGCTGGTTTGAAGGAGGTGGACTTGGATCTTCTATCGAGTATCACATCGTCCTGTTCACCATGGGCCTGCGTGGTGAGTTCTTCTGCCGCTAAGGCTTGGATAGTGCCTCGAGGGCTAGTCGGTGTCTTGTTTTGGTAGCGGTGCTATGTCCGGTTCACTAAGAGTGATTATTCCGCGGGCCGGGCATTTTGAGCTTCATGTACCCGTGTGAGTCTTGCTTGAAAAATTGTGAATGCCTCTCGTCCTAATATGGCGTGATATCCGCTGCTGAGCAGGGCCACTTGGGCGTGACTTCTTCGGATCTGTAATTGTCAGGAGGCCAAACACCCATCGAGTGTGATTTTTCGGTCTGGCGCTTCGGCTAGGGATTATACCTCTAAAGGTTGTCTTGCTTCGCTCAATCGTCTCAATCGATTTCCATTTTCCATGAGTTTCCTCGTAAATGAGGTTTAGTCATGCCGCCATCCATGAGGACTTTTGTTAGTAAAGCCGTCCACTATGGGACTAAGTACGGTCTGGTGGTGCTCTGCTGTTCGAATTTAGGCTCCTCGTGGCGTTGAAGGTAATAGCTGTGTCGCTCCATGGATTTCTTGTTGCTACTTGGTAGACTTGGCGAGTCCGGATTGTTAAGCTTTGCATATTGTTTGATCGAAGGTCTCAAAACTGATTGATACCGTCTTGGTATTGTTGGAGTGGTTTCGGAGATAGAAGCTCCTCGCCACTTTTGGCCCTGCCGCAATATCCAACATGCTCGAAGGCTATGTGTTGGGGCGGCTCATACGTACTATGAAGCTTCGAGGGTCCATTGAGCCATCCCTCGATCTGGTTCCATTTCCCTTATTGGGTTTTTGTTTTTCATTTTTGCATCGGGGCTGAGTGTAAGGCGCCCTTTTCTTGGATGGGTTTGGGGCTGGATTATCCCAAAATTGATTTTCGGTTTTCGGAAATTCTCCATCGCCTGATACTTCGTACTATGGATGCGGATCGGTGAAGCGTAATTCTGCGGCGATCAATGGCGTTTAGTATTCCCTTGTCCGTGCAGATTATTGCGAAGATTGAGATTGCGTTTTCCTCTCGGCAGTCCTTTATCCTGTCCATAACCGGGAGAATATGGCCCGATAGTGATGTCTTTGTTTACGGGCTCTTGCCGTATTAGAGATAGATCGCATATATGCGGCGGGTGGGTGGACTAAAATCCGGATCCTGCCCATCTTGGGGCTCAAAGGCGAGGGTTTCGAATTTGGAAGCTTGGTTTCTGGACACAATCCGGCGAGTCAGCGATGCATGATTTTAAGTTCAATGCTCGATCGAAGTCCGTCCCTCCGGGAATCCGGCATGGAGGGTTCGGGAATCGGACATGAATAGTTTTCAATACGGCAAAGAGTTGCCGTGTTGCTCCTCTACCAACTGCGACGTGGTGGGTGGCACAGGGAGAGTTAATCTCTCTCGGATCGGTTTTAAGCCCAATCTGGTTATAGTCGTGGCGACTCCCGAGGCGGCGATGCGATCAGAGCTCGTTAACGGGCGAGAGCTCTATTGGATCAAGCTGATTCGGCAGCTTTAGGGTGCGAATTGCTCTGACGACTTGAGAAGTCATTGTCGAGCGGCGCCGAGACGGTCATAAGAAAACCACCAAGCGGATAGTTTGGCGGCCAAAGGCCCTGGCTGAAAACACCGTCTTTGAAGGCGGGTGGAGGCATCCGCTCTATTGGTGGCGACGGAGGAACTCTCAATAAAGCACCAATGTCGGTGTCAAAACCGGCGGATCTCGGGTAGGGGTCCCGGATTGTGCGTCTAGGCGGATGGTAATAGGAGGCGAGGACATGATGCTTTTACCCGGTTGGGCCCTCTCGATGGAGGTAAAACCCTATGTCCTACTTGATTAATATTGATGATATGGGTAGTACAAGAGTGGATCTACCACGAGATCAAGGAGGCTAAACCCTAGAAGCTAGCCTATGGTATGATTGTTGTAATGTATGTTGTCCTCGGACTAAATCCCTCGGTTTATATAGACAGGAGAGGGCTAGGGTTACCTGAGTTGGTTAC
>JAHHZJ010010003.1:0-28188 GCA_021437245.1 Aegilops speltoides
GTAGCGATATCGTAAAGCAATAGATGGCGTGGCGACAACGATGCTCGATGGAGATCAAGGTGTCGCGCGGTGGCGATGGTGGTCATGGCGATTGCTTGAAGATGGAATCACAAGCACAAGATGATGATGGCCATATCATATCACTTATATTGATTGCATGTGATGTTTATCCTTTATGCATCTTATCTTGCTTTGATTGCGGTAGCATTTTAAGATGATCTCTCACTTAAATTATCAAGAAGTGCTCTCCACGAGTATGCACCGTTGCCAAAGTTAAATCGTCTTGAGACACCCGTGATGATCGAGTGTGATAAGCTCTCGTCCATCTACAGCGGGTGCAAGCCAGTTTTGCACCTGAGAATACTCGAGTTAAACTTGCTGAGCCTAGCATATGCAGATATGGCCTCGGAACACGGAGACCGAAAGGTCGGCGTGAATCATATAGTAGATATGATCAACATAATGATGTTCACCATTGAAAACTACTCCATCTCCGTGATGATCGGTTATGGTTTAGTTGATTTGGATCACGTGATCACTTAGATGACTAGAGAGATGTCGTCTAAGTGGGAGTTCTTAAGTAATATGATTAATTGAACTTAAATTTATCATGAACTTAGTACTGATAGTATCTTGCTTGTCTATGTTTGTTTGTAGATAGATGGCTCGTCTTGTTGTTCCGTTGAATTTTAATGCGTTCCTTGAAAGCAAAGTTGAAAGATGATGGTAGCAATTACAGGATTGGGTCCAGTAACTGAGGATTATCCTCATTCTTTGCCTGAAAGAGTTACGTCTGGAAGCACCGCTGGGTGCAGACCTCTTTTGCATCTGGCGGCGTTAAAGCGTCTGGCGAGCAAAGCGATGACTACTCTATAGTTCGTGTGCCATGCTACGGCTTAGAACCGGGTCTTCAACGCGTTTTGAGCGTCATGGAGCATATGAGATGTTCGGAGTTGAAGTTAATATTTCAAGCAAATGCCGGATTGAGAGATATGAAGTCTCCAATAAGTTCTATAGCTGCAAGATGGAGGAGAATAGTTACGTCGGTGAACATATACTCGAGATGTGCAGGTATAACAATCACTTGATTCAAGCGGGAGTTAATCTTCACGATGATAGTGTCATTGACAAAATTCTTCAATCACTGTCACCAAGCTACAAGAGCTTCGTGATGAACTATAATATGCAAGGGATGAACAAGACTATTCGAGCTTTTACGCAATGCTAAAAGCGGAGGTAGAAATCAGAAGGAGCATCAAGTGTTGATGGTCAACAAGACCACTAGTTTCAAGAAGAAGGGCAAAGGGAAGAAGAGGGAACTTCAAAAGAGCGGCAAGCAAGTTGCTGCTCAGAGAAGAAACCCAAATGCGGACCTAAGCACGAGCCGAGTGCTTCTCTAGCTAAGCGGTGGACCTTTGAGCGGAACTGCCCCAAGTATTTGGCGGATAAGAAGGATGGCAAAGTAAACAAAGGTATATGTGATATACATGTTAGTGATGTGTACCTAACTAGAGCTCGTAGTAGCACCTAGGTATTTGATCTTGGTTACATTGCTAATATTTGCAACTCGAAGCAGGGGACTACGGAATAAGCGAGCACGGCCAGGGCGAGGTGACGATGCGCGTGGGAAAGCGGTTCCAAAGTCGATGTGATCTCCGTCGACCGCTACCTCTACATCTACCATCGGGATTAGTTTTAGACCTGAATAATTGTTATTTGGTGCGGCGTTGAGCATGAACATTATATCTGGATTTTGTTTGATGCGAGGCGGTTATTCATTTCAATCGAGAGAATAATGGTTGTTCTATTTATATGAGTAATATCTTTTATGGTCATGCACCCTTAAAGTGGTCTATTTTATTGAATCTCGATAGTAGTGATACACATATTCATAATGTTGAAGCCAAAAGATGCGAGTTGATAATGATAGTGCAACTTATTTGTGGCCTTGCCGTTTAGGTCATATCGATTAAAAGCATGAAGAAACTCCATCTTGATGGACTTACGGAATCACTTGATTATGAATCACTTGGTACTTGCGAACCGTGCCTCATGGGCAAGATGACTAAAACACCGTTCTCGGATCTATGGAGAGAACAGATTTGTTGGAAATCATACATACGGATGTATGTGGCCCGATGAATATTGAAGCTCGTGGCGGATATCGTTATTTTCTCACCTTCACGAGATGATTTGAGCGAGATATGGATATATCTACTTAATGAAACACAATCTGAAACATTTGAAAAGTTCAAAGAATTTCAGGTGAAGTAGAAAATCATCGTAAAAGAAAATAAAGTTTCTACGATCGATCGTGGAGGAGAATATTTGAGTTACGAGTTTGGTTTACATTTGAAACAATGCGGAATAGTTTGCAACTCCGCCACTGGAACACCTGCGAAATGGTGTGTCGAGCGTCGTGTCGTACTTTACTTGATATGAGTACGATCTATGTGTTGGGAGCGTAGTAATTTCAAAAATTTCCCTCGCTACGCAAGATCATGGTGATGATATAGCGAGATGGGAGAGTGTTGTCCACGTACCCTCGTGACCGTGGCGGAGCGTTATGACAAGCGGTTGATGTAGTCGTGCGTCTTCACGATCCGACCGATCCAAGTACCGAGCGTACGGCACCTCCGAGTTCGCACCGTTCAGCTCGATGGCGTCCCTCGAACTCGATCCGCCGAGTGTCGAGGAGAGTTCGTCGACGACGGCGTGGTAGCGATCTTGATGTTCTACGGCGCGAGGCTTCGCCTAAGCTTGGACGATATGACCGAGGTGGAATATGGTGGAAGGGGCACCGCTGCGGCTAAGGACGATTCAGTAGATCAACTTGTGTGTCCATGGGGTGCCCCCTTGCGTATATAAAGGAGGGAGGGAGGAGGAGGCTGGCCCTCTACTATGGCGTGCCATGGGGAGTCCTACTCCCCTTTGGGAGTAGGATTCCCCTTTCTAGTCAACTAGTAGTCCTTCCATGTATTAGGAGTAGGAGACAAGGAAGGGAAGAGAGAAGGGAAGGAAGGAGGGTGCGGCCCTTCCCTTAGTCAATTCGGACTAGGGCAAGGGGCGCAGCCTGCCCTAGGCAGCCCTCTCTCTTTCCCTGAGACAATAAGGCCCAATACTTCTCCCGGCGAATTCCATAACTCTCCGGTACTCGAAAAATACCCGAATCACTCGGAACCTTTCCGAACTCGAATATAGTCGTCCAATATATAGATCTTTACGTCTCGACCATTTGAGACTCCTCGTCATGTCCCGATCTCATCGGAACTCGAACTCCTTGGTACATCAAAACTCATAAACTCATAATATAAGCATCGCCGAAACCTTAAGCGTGCGGACCCTACGGGTTCGAGAACTATGTAGACATGACCTAGAACTATACTTGGTCAATAACCGATAGCGGGACCTGGATGCCCATATTGGCTCCTACATATTCTCGAAGATCTTTATCGGTCAAAACCGCATAACAACATCGTTGTTCCCTTTGTCATCGGTATCCATTGAAAACTACTCCATCTCACGTGATGATCGGTTATGGTTTAGTTGATTTGGATCACGTGATCACTTAGATGACTAGAGAGATGTCGTCTAAGTGGGAGTTCTTAAGTAATATGATTAATTGAACTTAAATTTATCATGAACTTAGTACTGATAGTATCTTGCTTGTCTATGTTTGTTTGTAGATAGATGGCTCGTCTTGTTGTTCCGTTGAATTTTAATGCGTTCCTTGAAAGCAAAGTTGAAAGATGATGGTAGCAATTACACGGACTGGGTCCGTAACTTTGAGGATTATCCTCATTCTTTGCCTGAAGAGTTACGTCTGGAAGCACCGCTGGGTGCGAGACTCTTGCTGATGCAATGGCGGCGTTAGAACGTCTGGCGAGCAAAGCGATGACTACTCTATAGTTCGGTGTGCCATGCTTTACGGCTTAGAACCGGGTCTTCAACGGCGTTTTGAGCGTCATGGAGCATATGAGATGTTCGGAGTTGAAGTTAATATTTCAAGCAAATGCCGGATTGAGAGATATGAAGTCTCCAATAAGTTCTATAGCTGCAAGATGGAGGAGAATAGTTACGTCGGTGAACATATACTCGAATATGCAGGTATAACAATCACTTGATTCAAGCGGGAGTTAATCTTCACGATGATAGTGTCATTGACAAAATTCTTCAATCACTGTCACCAAGCTACAAGAGCTTCGTGATGAACTATAATATGCAAGGGATGAACAAGACTATTCGAGCTTTTCGCAATGCTAAAAGCAGGAGGTAGAAATCAGAAGGAGCATCAAGTGTTGATGGTCAACAAGACCACTAGTTTCAAGAAGAAGGGCAAAGGGAAGAAGAGGGAACTTCAAAAGAGCGGCAAGCAAGTTCTTTGCTCGAGAGAAGAAACCCAAGTCGGACCTAAGCACTGGCCCGAGTGCTTCTCACGCAAGCGGTTGGACCTTTGGAAGCGGAACTGCCCCAAGTATTTGGCGGATAAGAAGGATGGCAAAGTAAACAAAGGTATATGTGATATACATGTTAGTGATGTGTACCTAACTAGAGCTCGTAGTAGCACCTAGGTATTTGATCTTTGGTTACATTGCTAATATTTGCAACTCGAAGCAGGGACTACTGAATAAGCGAGCAGCGGCCAGGGCGAGGTGACGATGCGGCGTGGGAAAGCGGTTCCAAAGTCGATGTGATCTCCGTCGACACGCTACCTCTACATCTACCATCGGGATTAGTTTTAGACCTGAATAATTGTTATTTGGTGCCGCGTTGAGCATGAACATTATATCTGGATTTTGTTTGATGCGAGGCGGTTATTCATTAAATCGAGAGAATAATGGTTGTTCTATTTATATGAGTAATATCTTTTATGGTCATGCACCCTTAAAGAGTGGTCTATTTTATTGAATCTCGATAGTAGTGATACACATATTCATAATGTTGAAGCCAAAAGATGCAGAGTTGATAATGATAGTGCAACTTATTTGTGTACTTGCCGTTTAGGTCATATCGGTGTAAAAGCATGAAGAAACTCCATCTTGATGGACTTACGGAATCACTTGATTATGAATCACTTGGTACTTGCGAACCGTGCCTCATGGGCAAGATGACTAAAACACGTTCTCCGGATCTATGGAGAGAGCAACAGATTTGTTGGAAATCATACATCTGAGATGTATGTGGCCCGATGAATATTGAAGCTCGTGGCGGATATCGTTATTTTCTCACCTTCACGGATGATTTGAGCGGATATGGATATATCTACTTAATGAAACACAAGTCTGAAACATTTGAAAAGTTCAAAGAATTTCAGAGTGAAGTAGAAAATCATCGTAAAAGAAAATAAAGTTTCTACGATCGATCGTGGAGGAGAATATTTGAGTTACTGAGTTTGGTTTACATTTGAAACAATGCGGAATAGTTTCATAACTCCGCCACTGGAACACCTAGCGAAATGGTGTGTCGAGCGTCGTGTCGTACTTTACTTGATATAGTACGATCTATGTGTTGGGGAGCGTAGTAATTTCAAAAATTTCCTCGCACGCGCAAGATCATGGTGATGATATAGCAGCGAGATGGGAGAGTGTTAGTCACGTACCCTCGTGAGCCGTGGCGGGCGTTATGACAACGCGGTTGATGTAGTCGTGCGTCTTCACGATCCGACCGATCAAGTACCGAGCGTACGGCACCTCCGAGAGTTCGAGCTGCGTTCAGCTCGATGGCGTCCCTCGAACTCCGATCCAGCCGAGTGTCGAGGAGAGTTCCGTCGACCTGACGGCGTGGTGGCGATCTTGATGTTCTACGGCGCGAGGCCGCCTAAGCTTGCGACGATATGACCGAGGTGGAATATGGTGGAAGGGGCACGCACACGGCTAAGGGCGATCGTAGATCAACTTGTGTGTCCATGGGGTGCCCCCGCCCGTATATAAAGGAGGGAGGGAGGAGGAGGCTGGCCCTCTACTATGGCGTGCCATGGGGAGTCCTACTCCCCTTTGGGAGTAGGATTCCCCTTTCTAGTCAACTAGTAGTCCTTCCATGTATTAGGAGTAGGAGACAAGGAAGGGAAGAGAGAAGGGAAGGAAGGAGGGTGCGGCCTTCCCTTAGTCAATTCGGACTAGGGCAAGGGGGCGCGCAGCCTGCCCTAGGCAGCCCTCTCTCTTTCCCTGAGAGCCCAATAAGGCCCAATACTTCTCCCGGCGAATTCCATAACTCTCGGTACTCGAAAAATACCGAATCACTCGGAACCTTTCCGAACTCGAATATAGTCGTCCAATATATAGATCTTTACGTCTCGACCATTTGAGACTCCTCGTCATGTCCCCGATCTCATCAGGAACTCGAACTCCTTGGTACATCAAAACTCATAAACTCATAATATAAGCATCGCCGAAACCTTAGCGTGCGGACCCTACGGGTTCGAGAACTATGTAGACATGACCTAGAACTATACTTGGTCAATAACCGATAAGCGGGACCTGGATGCCCATATTGGCTCCTACATATTCTCGAAGATCTTTATCGGTCAAAACCGCATAACAACATCGTTGTTCCCTTTGTCATCGGTATGTTACTTGCGAGATTCGATCGTCGGTATCAATACCTAGTTAGGTCTCATTACCGGCAAGTCTCTTTACTCGTTCGTAATGCATCATCCCATAACCAACTCATTGGTCACATTGCTTGCAAGGCTTATAATGATGTGCATTACGAGAGGGCCGAAGATACCTCTCCGACAATCGGGTGACAAAACCTAATCTCGAAATCGCCAACTCAACATGTACCTTGGAGACACCTATAATTCTCCTTTATAATCACCCGATTCGTTGTGACGTTTGGTAGTACCAAAGTGTTCCTCGGTAAATGGGAGTTGCATAATCTCATAGTTCTGAGGAACATGTATAAGTCATGAAGAAAGCAATAGAAACATACTAAGCGATCAAGTGCTAAGCTAACGGAATGGGTAAGTCAATCACATCATTCTCCTAATGATGTGATCTCGTTAATCAAATGACAACTCTTTTGTCCATGGCTTGGAAACATAACCATCTCGATAAACAAGCTAGTCAGTAGAGGCATACTAGTGACACTATGTTTGTCTATGTATTCACACATGTATTATGTTTCCGGTTAATACAATTCTAGCATGAATAATAAACATTTATCATGAAATAAGGAAATAAATAATAACTTTATTATTGCCTCTAGGGCATATTTCCTTGATCTCCCACTTGCACTAGAGTCGATAATCTAGTTCACATTGTCATGTGATTTAACACCAATATTCATATCGTATATGATTAACACCCATAATTCACATCCTCATGTGACCAACACCCAAAGGGTTTACTAGAGTCAATAATCTTGTTCACATCGCTATGTGATTAACACCCAAAGAGTACTAAGGTGTGATCATGTTTTGCTCGTGAGAGAAGCTTAGTCAAGAGTGCGTCACATTGAGATCCGTATGTATTTTACAAATATTCTATGTCGACAATGCTCTTGCGGAGCTACTCTAGCTAATTGCTCCCACTTTCAATATGTATCCATTAAGACTTAGAGTCATCGGATCGGTGCCAAAACTTATGTCGGCGTAGCCTTTTACGACAAACCTTTTGTCACCTCCATAATTGAGAAACATATCCTTATTTAACTAAGGATAACTTTGACCAATGTCGATGAACTACTCCTAGATCACTATTGTACTCCTTGCCAAACCGAGAGAGCATACAATAGGTGCGGTCCATAGCATGGCATACTTCTATAAAACCTATGGTGAAGCATAGGGAATGACTTTCATTCTCTTTCTATTTTACTGCCGTGGTGGGATTTGAGTCTTACTCAATTCATACCTCTGCAACACGAGGCAAGAACTCTTTCTTTATTTGTTCCACTTTGAACTACTTCAAAATCTTGTCAAGGTATGTACTCATTGAAAATCTTATCAAGCGTCTTGATCTATCTCAATAGATCTTGATGCTCAATATGTAAGTAACTTCTTGAGGTCTCTATTTTAAGAACCTTTTTCAAACACTCCTTTATGCTTTGAGAATAATTCTACATTATTTCCGATCAACAATATGTCATTCACATATACCTATCGGAAATCTTTGTAGTGCTCCACTCACTTTCTTGTAAATACATGCTTCACCGTAAGTGCAGTACAAAACTATATGCTTTGATCAACTCATCAAAGCGTATATTCCAACTCGAGATGCTTGCAGTCCATAGATGGATCCTTTGGAGCATGCACACTTTATTAGCACCTTTAGGATTGACAAAACCTTCTCGTTGTATCATATACAACTCTTCTTTAACAAATCTATTAAGGAATGTAGTTTTGACATCCATTTGCCAAATTTCATAAAATGTGGCAATTGCTAACATGATTCGGACAGACTTTTAAGCATCGATACGAGTAAGAAAATCTCATCGTATTCAACACCTTGAACTTTGTCGAAAACCTTTTTCGACAAGTCTAGCTTTGTAGATAGTAACACTACTATCAACGTCCGCCTTCCTCTTGAAGATCCATTTATTCTTAATGACTCACCGATCATCGGGCAAGTCAATCAAAGTCTACACTTTGTTCTCATACATGGATCATATCTCAGATTTCATGGCCTCAAGCCATTTCGTGGAATCTGGGCTCATCATCGCTTCCTCATAGTTCGTAGGTTCATCATGGTCTAGTAACATGACTTCCAGAACATGATTACCGTACCACTCCGGTGCGGATCTTACTCTGGAAGACCTATGAGGTTTGGTAGCAACTTGATCTGAAGTTTGATGATCATCATCATTAACTTCCTCACTAATTGGTGTAGGAATCACTTGAACTGATTTCTGTGATGAACTACTTTCCAATAAGGGAGAAGGTACAATTACCTCATCAAGTTCTACTCTCCTCCCACTCACTTCTTTCGAGAGAAACTCCTTCTCTGGAAAGGATCCATTCTAGCAACGAATGTCTTGCCTTCGGATCTGTGATAGAAGGTGTACCCAACAATTTCCTTTGGGTATTCTATGAAAGCGCACTTCTCGATTTGGGTTCGAGCTTATCGGGATGAAACTTTTCACATAAGCATCGCAGCCCCAAACTTTAGAAACAACAACTTAGGTTTCTTGCTAAACCATAGTTCATACGATTGTCGTCTCAATGGATTTAGATGGTGCCCTATTTTAAAGCGTGAATGCAAGCTGTCTCTAATGCATAACCCCAAAGCGATAGTGGTAAAGAGATATCATAGATCGCACCATATCAAATAAAGTCTTGATTCTGACGTTCGGACACACCATAACGATGTGGTTTTCGGTGGCGTGAGCTGTGAAACTATTCCACATTGTTTTAATTGAAGACCAAACTCGTAACTCAAATATTTGTCTCCGCGATCGGATCGCGAAACTTTATTTTCTTGTTACGATGATTTTCCACTTCACTCTGAAATTCTTTGAACCTTTCAACTATTTCGGACTTATGTTTCATCAAGTAGATATACCCATATCTGCTCAAATCATCTTGTGAAGGTCGAGAAAATAACGATACTTGCCACGAGCATCGGCACTCATTGGATCGCATACATCGGTATGTATTATTTCCAATAAGTCGATGCTTCGTTCCATTGTTCGGAGAAGCGGAGTTTTAGTCATCTTGCCCAAAAGGCACGGTTCCCAAGCATCAAATGATTCATAACCAAGTGATTCGAAAATCCATCTTTATGGAGTTTCTTCATCGCTTTACCGATATGACCCCAGCGGCGATTGCCACAAATAAGTTGCACTATCATTATTAACTTTGCATCTTTTGGCATTAATTTTATGAATATGTGTATCACTACGATCGAGATCCAACAAACTATTTTCATTGGGTGTATGACCATTGAAGGTTTTATTCATGTAAGCGAACAACAATTATTCTCGACTTTAAATGAATAACCGTATTGCAATAAACATGATCAAATCATATTCATGCTCAGCATAAATGCCAAATAACATTTATTTAGGTTTAACACTAATCCGAAAGTATAGGGAGTGTGCAATGATGATCATATCAATCTTGGAACTACTTCCAACACTCATCGTCACTTCCTTCAACTAGTCTCTATTTATTACGTAACTCTGTTTGAGTTACTAATCTTAGCAACGAACAAGTATCAAATACTAGGGGCTACTATAAACACTAGTAAGGTACACATCAATAATCTGTATATCAAATATACCCTTGTTCACTTTTCCATCCTTCTTATCCACCAAATATTGGGGCATTTCCGCTTCGGTGACCATTTCCTGCGGTGTAAACACTCGGTTTGAGGCTATGGTCCAGCTTTGGGCTTCTTCGCGGGAGTGACAACTTGCTTGTCTTTCCACTTGAAGTTCCTTTCTTTCCTTTGCCCTTTTCTTGAAACTAGTGGTCTTGTCAATCAACACTTGATGCTCTTTCTTGATTTCTACCTTCGTCGATTTCCACATCACGAAGAGCTCGAGAATCGTTTTCGTCATCCCTTGCATACTATAGTTCATCACGAAGTTCTACTAACTTGGTGATTGTGACTAGAAAATTACATCAATCACTATCTTATCGGAAGATTAACTCCCACTTGATTCAAGTGATTGAAGTACCAGACAATCTGAGCACATGCTCACTAGTTGAGCGGTTCTCCTCCATCTTTTAGCTATAGAACTTGTTGGAGACTTCATATCTCTCAACTCGGGTATTTGCTTGAAATATCAACTTCAATTCTGGAACATCTCATATGGTCCATGGCGTTCAAAACGTCCTTGAAGTCCCGATTCTAAGCCGTTAAGCATGGTGCACTAAACTATCAAGTAGTCATTATATTGAGCTAGCCAAGCGTTCATAACGTGCGCATACGCTCTGCAATAGGTCGTCACCTAGCGGTGCATCAAGGACATAATTCTTACTGCGAGCAATGAGGATAAACCTCGAGATCACGGATCCAATCGCATCATTGCTACTAACATCTTTCAACACAGTTTTCTCTAGGAACATATCAAAATAAACATATGAAAGCAACAACGCGAGCTATTGATCTACAACATAATTTGCAAAATACTACCAGGACTAAGTTCATGATAAATTTAAGTTCAATTAATCATATTACTAAAGAACTCCCACTTAGACAGACATCTCTCTAGTCATCTAAGTGATCACGTGATCCAAATCAACTAAACCATGTCCGATCATCACGTGAGATGGAGTAGTTTCAATGGTGAACATCTCTATGTTTTTCATATCTACTATATGATTCACGCTCGACCTTTCGGTCTCCGTGTTCGAGCCATATCTGTATATGCTAGGCTCATCAAGTATAACCTGAGTATTCGCGTGTGCAACTGTTTTGCACCGTTGTATTTGAGCGTAGAGCCTATCACACCCGGTCATCACGTGGTGTCTCGGCACGAAGAACTTTCATAGCGGTGCATACTCGGGAGAACACTTCTTGATAATTAGTGAGAGATCATCTTAAAATACTACCGTCAATCAAAGCAAGATAAGATGCATAAAGGATAAACATCACATGCAATCAATATAAGTGATATGATATGGCCATCATCATCTTGTGCTTGTGATCTCCATCTCGAAAGCACCGTCGTGATCACCATAAATCACCGGTAGCGACACCTTGATCTCCATCGTAGCATCGTTGTCGTTCGCCATCTATTGCTTCTCGACTATCGCTACCGCTTAGTGATAAAGTAAAAGCAATTACTGAGGCGTTGCATTTCATACAATAAGCGACAACCATATGGCTCCTGC
Source organism: Aegilops speltoides (assembly GCA_021437245.1). Classification (NCBI taxonomy): domain Eukaryota; kingdom Viridiplantae; phylum Streptophyta; class Magnoliopsida; order Poales; family Poaceae; genus Aegilops; species Aegilops speltoides. The sequence goes on from JAHHZJ010010003.1 coordinate 11,777, forward strand.
CGATTGCGATAACCGGTTACAAGACATGATCATCTCATACAATAAAATATAGCATCACGTCTTGACCATATCACATCACAACATGCCTGCAAAAACAAGTTAGACATCCTCTACTTTGTTGTTGCAAATTTTACGTGGCTGCTACGGGCTTAGCAAGAACCGTTCTTACCTACGCATCAAACCACAGCGATAGTTTGTCAAATAGACTCGTTTTAACCTTCACAAGGACCGGGCGTAGCCACTTTTCAGTTCAACTAAAGTTGGAGAAACCGACACCGCCAGCCACATGTGTGCAAAACACGTCGGTAGAACCAGTCTCGCGTAAGCGTCTGGCGTAATGTCGGTCGGGCGCTTCATCCAACAATACCGCTGAACCAAAGTATGACATCTGGTAGGCGGTATGACTTATATAGTCCACAACTCACTTGTGTTCTACTCATGCATATAACATCAATGCATAAAACCTAGGCTCTGATGCCCTTTGTTGGGGAGCGTAGTAATTTCAAAAAAATCCTACGCTACGCAAGATCATGGTGATGATATAGCGAGAGGGAGAGTGTTAGTCCACGTGCCCTCGTAGACCGTGGCGAGCGTTATGACAACGCGGTTGATGTAGTCAAATGCGTCTTCACGATCCGACCGATCCAAGTACGAGCGTCTGGCACCTCGAGTTCAGACTGCGTTCAGCTCGATGGCGTCCCTCGAACTCGATCCGGCCGAGTGTCGAGGAGAGTTCCGTCGGCCGACGGCGTGGTGACGATCTTGATGTTCTACCGGCGCGGGGCCGCCTAAGCAGCGATGATATGACCGAGGTGGAATATGGTGGAAGGGGCACGCGCACGGCTAAGGCGATTCGTAGATCAACTTGTGTGTCCATGGGGTGTGTTGGGGAGCGTAGTAATTTCAAAAATTTCCTACGCACCGCAAGATCATGGTGATGCATAGCAACGAGAGGAGAGTGTTGTCTCGTACCCTCGTGGGCCGAAGCGGAAGCGATCTGGCGTAGAGGAAGTAGTCACGTTCTCCTCGCGATCCGGCCGATCCCGGCGCCGTTACTCCGGCGCCCGAGTTCTTGACACCGTGCAGCTTCGATGGCGTCCCTCGTACTCGATCCAGCAGAGTGTGGGGAGAGTTCCGTCGGCCTGACGCGGCGTGGCGGCGATCTTGATGTTTCACCCGGCGCGAGGCTTCGCCTAAGCATGACGGTATGACCGAGGTGGAATATGGTGGAGGGGCACCGCACATGGCTAAGAGCGATCCGTAGATCAAACTTATGCATTCTAGGGTGCCCCCACGCCCCGTATATAAAGGAGGGAGGGGCGACGGCCGACGGCCTAGAGGGAGGCGGCGGGAGGAGTCCTACTCCCAGGGAGTAGGACTCCCCCCTTCCTAAACTGGAATAGGATTGGGGGGGGGAAGAGGAAAGGCGCCGCCTTTGTTGGGGAGCGTAGTAATTTCAAAATTTTCCTACGCACGCAAGATCATGGTGATGTATAGCGAGAGGGGAGAGTGTTGTCTCGTACCCTCGTAGACCCGAGGCGGAAGCGATCTGGCGTAGAGGGAAGTAGTCGTCACGTTCTCCTCGCGATCCGACCGATCGGCGCCGTTACTCCGGCGCCCCGAGTTCTTGACACGTGCAGCTCGATGGCGTCCCTCGTACTCGATCCAGCCGAGTGTCGAGGGAGAGTTCGTCGACCTGACGGCGTGGTGACGATCTTGATGTTTCACCGTGGCGAGGCTTCGCCTAAGCTTCATGACGGTATGACCGAGGTGGAATATGGTGGAGGGGCACTGCTGCGGCTAAGAGCGATCCATAGATCAAACTTGTGTGTTATGGGGTGCCCCCTGCCTTGTATATAAAGGAGGGAGGGGGAGGCCGGCCTAGATAGGGGCGTAGGGAGGAGTCCTACTCCCAGGGAGTAGGACTCCCCCTTTCCTAGTTGGAATAGGATTGGGGGGAAGGGGAAGAGGAGAGGGCCCCCCCCCTCCTTGTCCTATTCGGAATGGGGGGGAGAGGGCGGCCACCTCCTGGCCGGCCCCTCCTCTTCTCCCTCGAGGCCCACCGAGGCCCATTTACCCCAGGGGGTTCGGTAACCTCCGGTACTCGATAAATTCCTGTTTTCGCCGGAACCATTCGAACTCCAAACATAGGCTTCAATATATCAATCTTTATGTCTCGACCATTTGAGACTCCTCGTCATGTCGTGTGATCATCCGGGACTCCGAACTTCTTCGGTACATCAAAACTCATAAACTCATAATAAGCATCGCCGAAACCTTAAGCGTGCGGACCCTACGGTTCGAGAACAATGTAGACATGACCTAGAACTATTCACGGTCAATAACCAATAGCGGGACCTGGATGCCCATATTGGTTCCTACATATTCTCGAAGATCTTTGTCGGTCGAGACCGCATAACAACATCGTTGTTCCTTTGTCATCGATATGTTACTTGCCGAGATTCGATCGTCGGTATCAATACCTAGTTCAATCTCGTTACCGGCAAGTCTCTTTACTCGTTCGTAATACATCATCTCACAGCTAACTCATTAGTTGTATTGCTTGCAAGGCTTCGTGATGTGTATTACCGAGAGGGCCAGAAGATACCTCTCAGAGCAATCGGATGACAAAACCTAATCTCGAAATCGCCAACCCAACATCGCCTTTGGAGACACTGTAGTACTCCTTTATAATCACCCAAGTTACGTTGTGACGTTTGGTAGTACCAAAGTGTTCCTCCGTTAAGCGGGAGTTGCATAATCTCATAGTTATAGGAACATGTATAAGTCATGGATAAAAGCAATAGCAACATACTAAGCGATCGGGTGCTAAGCTAATGGAATGGGTCATGTCAATCAGATCATTCAACTAATGATGTGACCTTGTTAATCAAATAACAACTCCTTTGTCTATGGTTAGGAAACATAACCATCTTTGATTAACAAGCTAGTCTAGTAGAGGCATACTAGTGACACTCTGTTTGTCTATGTATTCACACATGTATTATGTTTCGGTTAATACAATTCTAGCATGAATAATAAACATTTATCATGAAATAAGAAATAAATAATAACTTTATTATTGCCTCTAGGGCATATTTCCTTGAGTCTCCCACTTGCACTAGAGTCAATAATCTAGTTCACATCGCCATGTGATTTACACCAATAGTTCACATCACCATGTGATTAACACCTATAGTTCACATCAATATGTGACCAACACTCAAAGGGTTTACTAGAGTCGATAATCTAGTTCACATCGCTATGTGATTAACACCCAAAGAGTACTAAGGTGTGATCATGTTTTGCTTGTGAGAGAGTCTTAGTCAGCGGGTCTTTCACATTCGAGATCCGTTATGTATTTTGCAATTTTCTATGTCTACAATGCTCTTGCTGGCTTACTCTAGCTAATTGCTCCCACTTTCAATATGTATCTAGATCGAGACTTAGAGTCATCGGATCGGTGTCAAAACTTGCATCGGCGTAACCCTTTACGGCCAGACCTTTTGTCACTTCCATAATCGAAAACATATCCTTATTCCACTAAGGATAATTTTGACCGCTGTCGATGATCTACTCCTAGATCACTATTGTACTCCTTGCCAAACTTCGATTGCAGGGTATACAATAGATCGGTACCTGACATGGCATACTTTATAGAACCTATGGCCAAGGCATAGGAATGACTTTCATTCTCTTTCTATCTTCTGCCGTGGTCGGGTTTGAGTCTTACTCAATTTCACACCTTGTAACACAGGCAAGAACTCTTTCTTTGACTGTTCCATTTAAACTACTTCAAAATCTTGTCAAGGTATGTACTCATTGAAAAACTTATCAAGCGTCTTGATCTATCTCTATAGATCTTGATGCTCAATATGTGAGCAGCTTTACCGAGGTCTTTCTTTGAAAACTCCTCTTCAAGTATCCTTTATGCTATCGGAAATTCTATATCATTTCCGATCAGCAATATGTCATCTACATATAATATCGAAATGCTCTGAGCTCCACTCACTTTCTTGTAAATCGAGGCTTCTCAAAAGTGTACAAACCCAAATGCTTTGATCACACTATCAAGCGTTTATTCTAACTCGAGATGCTTGCACCGGTCCATAAATGGATCGCTGGAGCTTGCACACTTTGTTAGCTCCTTTGGATCGATAAAACCTTCGGTTGCATCATATACAACTCTTCTTCGAAATCCATTAGGAATGCAGTCTTTACATCCATTTGCCAAATTTCATAATCATAAAATGCGGCAATTGCTAACATGATTCAGGACGGACTTAAGCATCGCTTCTGGGTGAAAAGGTCTCATCGTAGTCAATCCCTTGAACTTGTCGAAAACCTTGGCGACAAGTCGAGCTTTGTAAACGATAACATTACGTCGTCGTCAGTCTTCTTCTTGAAGATCCACTTGTTTTCTATTGCTTGCCTACCCTCGGGCAAGTCAACCAAAGTCCATACTTTGTTTTCATACATGGATCCCATCTCAGATTTCATGGCCTCAAGCCATTTTGCGGAATCTGGGCTCACCATCGCTTCTTCATAGTTTGTAGGTTCATCATGATCTAGTAGCATGATTTCCAGAACAGGATTACCGTACCACTCAGTGCGGATCTTACTCTGGTTGATCTCACGAGGTTACTGCGGTAACTTGATCTGAAGTTTCATGATCAACATCATCAACTTCCTCACTATTTGGTGTAGATGTCTCGAAACCGGTTTACGTGACAAACTACTTTCAAGTAAGGAGAAGGTACAATTACCTCATCAAGTTCTACTTTCCTCCCACTCACTTCTTTCGAGAGAAACTCCTTCTCTAGAAAGGATCCATTCTTAACAACGAATGTCTTGCCTTGGATCTGTGATAGAAGGTGTACCCAACAATCTCCTTTGGGTATCCTATGAAGGCGCACTTCTCGATTTGGGTTCGAGCTTATCGAGGATGAAACTTTTCACATAAGCATCGCAACTCCAAACTTTAAGAAAGCGACAACTTGGTTTCTTGCTAAACCACAGTTCATATAGTGTCATCTCAGCGGTTTAGATGGTGCCCTATTTAGCGTGAATGCAGGTGTCTCTAATGCATGATCCCAAAAGCGATATTGGTAAATCGGTAGAAACATCATAGATTGCACTATATCCAATAAAGTGCGATTCACGATGTTTGGACACACCATAACATTGTGATGTTCGGTGGCATGAGCTGTGAAACTATTCCACATTGTTTTAATTGAAGACCAAACTCGTAACTCAAATATTCGTCTCCGTGATCAGATCGTAAAAACTTTATTTTCTTGTTACGATGAGTTTCCCACTTCACTCTAAAATTCTTTGAACCTTCCAACTATTTCAGACTTATGTTTCATCAAGTAGATATACCCATATCTGCTCAAATCATCTTGTGAAGGTCAGAAAATAACAATACTTGCCACGAGCATCAACACTCATTGGATCGCATACATCGGTATGTATTATTTCCAATAAGTCGGTAGCTTGTTCCATTGTTTGGAGAAGCGGAGTTTTAGTCATCTTGCCCAAAAGGCACGGTTACATAAGCATCAAGTGATTCATAATCAAGTGATTCCAAAATCCATCGACATGGAGTTTCTTCATCGCTTTACATAATATGACCTAAGCGGCGATTGCCACAAATAAGTTGCACTATCATTATTAACTTTGCATCTTTTGGTTTCAATATTATGAATATGTGTATCACTACGATCGAGATCAATGAACCATTTTCATTGGGTGTGTAACCATATAAGGTTTTATTCATGTAAGCGAGAACAACAGTTTATTCTCTTACTTAAATGAATAACCGTATTGCAATAAACACGATCAAATCATATTCATGCTCAGCGTAAACACCAAATAACATTTATTTAGTTTCAACACTAATCCGAAAGTATAGGGAGTGTGCGATGATGATCATATCAATCTTGAAACTACTTTCAACACACATCGTCACTTCACCCTTAACTAGTTTACATTTTATTACGCAACTCTGTTTGAGTTACTACTCTTAGCAGGCCCGAACCGAGTACCAAAATACCGAGGGGTTGCTATAAACACTAGTAAAGTAAATACACATGTATATCAAATATACCTTTGTTTACTTTGCCATCCTTCTTATCCGCCAAATACTTGGGGTAGTTACTTCCGATGACCAGTCCCTTTGCGGTAGAAGCACTTAGTCTCAAGCTTAGGTCGAGACTTGGGTCTCTTCGTGGGAGTGACAACTTGCTTGTCGATCTACTTGAAGTTCCCTTTATCCCTTTGCCCTTTTCTTGAAACTAGTGGTCTTGTTAACCATCAACACTTGATGTTTTCTTGATTTCTACCTTCGTCGATTTTAGCATCACGAAGAGCTTGGGAATCGTTTTCATCATCCCTTGCATATTATAGTTCATCACGAAGTTCTACTAACTTGGTGATGGTGACTAGAAAATTCATCGATCACTATCTTATCGGAAGATTAACTCCCACTTGATTCAGCGATTGTAGTACCCGGACAATCGAGCACATGCTCACTAGTTGAGCGATTCTCCTCCATCTTTTAGCTATAGAACTTGTTGGAGACTTCATATCTCTCAACTCGGGTATTTGCTTGAAATATTAACTTCAACTCTGGAACATCTCATATGGTCCATGACGTTCAAAACGTCTTTGAAGTCCGATTCTAAGCTTTGTTAAGCATGGTGCACAAACTATCAAGTAGTCATCATATTGAGCCAAAGCGTTCTTAACGTTTGCATGCGCTCTCCAATAGGTCATCACCTAGCGGTGCATTAAGGACATAATTCTTACGTGCGACAATGAGGATAAACCTCGAGATCACGGATCGAATCCGCATCATTGCTACTAACATTTTCAACACAATTTTCTCTAGGAACATATCAAAAACAAACATATGAAAGCAACAACGCGAGCTATTGATCTACAACATAATTTGCAAAATACTAATAGGACTAAGTTCATGATAAATTTAAGTTCAATTAATCATATTACTTAAGAACTCCCACTTAGCAGACATCCTCTAGTCATCTAAGTGATCACGTGATCCAAATCAACTAAACCATAACCGATCATCACGTGAAATGGAGTAGTTTTCAATGGTGAACATCTTATGTTGATCATATCTACTATATGATTCACGCTCGACCTTTCGGTCTCCGTGTTGAGGCCATATCGCATATGCTAGGCTCGTCAAGTATAACCCGAGTATTGCGTGTGCAAAACTGGCTTGCACCGTTGTAGATGGACGTGAGAGCTTATCACACCCGATCATCACGTGGTGTGCAGGCACGACGAACTTTGGCAGCGGTGCATACTGGGAGAACACTTCTTGATAATTTAGTGAGAGATCATCTTATAATGCTACCGTCGATCAAAGCAAGATAAGATGCATAAAGGATAAACATCACATGCAAATCAATATAAGTGATATGATATGGCCATCATCATCTTGTGCTTCATGATCTCCATCTTGCAGCACCACCATGATCACCATCGTCACCGGTAGCGACACCTTGATCTCCATCGTAGCATCGTTGTCGTCTCGCCAAACTTATGCTTCTCGACTATCGCTACCGCTTAGTGATAAAGTAAAGCATTACTGAAGCGATGCATTGCATACAATAAGCGACAACCATATGGCTCCAGCCGATTGCGATAACCGGTTACAAAACATGATCATCTCATACAATAAAATATAGCATCACGTCTTGACCATATCACATCACAACATGCCTGCAAAAACAAGTTAGGCGTCCTCTACTTTGTTGTTGCAAATTTTCGTGGCTGCTACGGGCTTAAGCAAGAACCGGTCTCACCTCGCATCAAAACCTAGCGATACCCGTCAAATAGACTCGTTTAACCTTCTCAAGGACGGGCGTAGCCTTTCGATTCAACTAAAGTGAGAGGCAGACACCCGATCACCTTTAAGCAGCGAATGCTCGTGGCGGTGAAACCATCTCGCGTAAGCGTCTGCGTAATGTCGGTCCGGGCGCTTCATCTCACAATACCGCTGAACAAAGTATGACATCTTTGGTAGGTAGTATGACTTATATCGCCCACAACTCACTTGTGTTCTACTCGTGCAAAACATCAAACCATAAAAACCTAGGCTCGGATGCCCTTTGTTGGGGAGCGTAGTAATTTCAAAATTTTCCCTCCTTTACGCATAAGATCATGGTGATGTATAGCAGAGAGGGGAGAGTGTTGTCTTTAAACGGGGTTTTTCATGTGGGGGAGGTAAAACAAAATTTTGGGGGAAATTAAATTTTTACCAGGAGAAAGTTTGGGTTTGAATTTATTTCAAAATTTGGGGGAAATTTTCCCTTGAAAAATTTTAAACCGTAAAACCAATGGAGAATAAAAGCGGGGTTAAAAATTTTCCAAATTTAAAAATTTAAAATAAAAGTTCTGTGAAAAAGAAAATTTAAAAGGGGGGAAAAAAACTTAAAAAGTGCAAGGGGAAAAAAAAAACTACAAAGGGGAGAAAGGAAGGGGGAACTTAAAAAAAAAAGGGAAAAAAAAAGGGATGAAATTTTTGCAAGGGTGACCTTTTTGGATTTTAAATTTGAAGAGAGGAGAAAAAGGAAAAGTTTATTTGGTTTAAAAGGGTTTTCCCGGGGAAAAAAAGGGAATTTTTTGGGCGGGAAAAAGGGAAAGGGGGGTGGGAAACCAAAGGGCTGGGTTTTCTAATTTATGGGGGAAAAAATTTTTTTGGGGGTTGGCAAATTTAAAAAGGTTTTTTTGATTAAAGGTATTTTAAATAAGTGGTTGTAAATATTTATATTTCTTTTTATATTTCCTTAAAGGGCTAAATTTAGAACCGGGGATACCCTTTTGGGGGGAAAAGTTAAAGGAAATTGATTTTGAAATTCTCCCTTGGGATTGTGAAATGAAAAAATTTTATTTTGGGGTTCGGGAACATTATTATTGAAATTTTTGAACCGGGGGTTTTAAAAAAAAAATTTGGGGGAAAAATTTGGTTTTTTTTTGGAGCCCAAAAATTTGAATTTTTGGGAAAATTTTCCCCAATTTTGTTAAATTCATAATGGAAAAAAATAAAATTTTATTTAAAAGATTTGGTGAATTAAAAAGGGGGTGGCCTTTTAAAGGGAAAATATATTTAGGTTTTTAATAAATGGGTTTTGAACCCCTCCCAGGGCCCAAATGCTCGAATTTCCGAAGGGGAGTTTTAAATTTTCCCGGTTGGGTGGCGATTTAAATTTTTAAGGTGGGCTATGAAATTGGATTTGGGGGCCCCCCAAAAATAACACTTTAGGGCCCCGTTTGGGGAAAGAGGGTTCAAATTTTTTAAAAGGTTCCCCTCCCGGTTTAGTTTTGGGGGGGGAGGGAAGAGGGGGGTTTTTACAAACGGGCAAATGCCTCCCGGGCCCCCCCCCAAAAGGAAAAGGGGGGCCCCAGGGTTTGGGTTCTACCCTTGGGAAAATTTCCCCAATCTATTTGTTTTTTTAAGGGTTTCAAAAAAGGGGAATTTCCCAAATAAAATTTGGGCCCCCTGGGGCCCTCCTTTTGAAACCCTTTTTGAAACCCAAACTCGGGCTGGAAATTTAAATCCCTCGAAACCCTTTTCCAACCGTTAAACTCTTTCTTTCCCTTTGAATTTCGAAATTTCGCAAATTTTAAAATTTTCCCCCCCTTCAAATTTAATTTCCCATAACCCCTCTTAACTTGGGGTTTTATTTGGTAATAAAGGGGGAACGGAGCCCTTTTCAATTTTGGATTTTCCCTTTGAAAATAAAAAAAGGTTTTGGGTTTTATTTGGGTTTCCCGGGGGTTCCCTTTCGGAAGTTCTTTCAAATAAATTCCCCAAAAAAGGGTAAACAAAAAGAGGAAGAAGGAAAAGAGGGGTCCCTTTCAAAAAAACAAAAAAGGGCCAAAACCTGTTTTGGCCCCTATAATTTCCCTTTAAATTAATTCTTTTTTGGGAAAATTTCCTCCCCGGGGGAAAATTTCAATTTCGGGAATTAACCCAAAAAATTAAAACTTAGAAAAAACTTCCCAAATGGGAAAATTTACAATCAATTTGTAAAATAAAAAAAATTTTTTTCCGAAAAATTTTGGCCGATACGTAACATTTCCCTTAAAATTTTTTTCTAACAATTCGAAAAAAAATTTTCTTAATATTCTTTTAAATTTTTTTTGGGTCCCCAAAAAATCTTGCCCTTTTTATTTAAAAATTTTAAATTCGATTTTCCCCAATTTACCCTTTCAACACCCAAAGGGTTTTCTTTAAACTTGGTAATTGGGTACCCCAAAACCCTTTTCCCTTTTTTGGTAATTTTCCCCCAAAAACCCAAATTTTTGGTTTTTTACAAAAGCAAATTCTAAACCAAACCTTTAATTCTTATTTCCCAAATTTAAAAAGGGGCCTTTAAAACCCTTTATTTTCCTAAATTTCCAAAATTTTGTCTTTTATTTAAAAAATTTTTCCCTTTTTGGGAAATAATCTCCCTAGTCTGAAACTTTAAACCCAAAAAACAAAGGTTTTAAAAAGGATCAAAATTGGGAAAAGAAAAGTTCAAATTCTCTTTATTTTTTTTTTAAAAATTTTAAATTTTTCCTCTTTGAAACAAAAACCCTTTTTGTAAAATTGAAAAAACTGTAAAAGGTTTTATTATTAAAATTTTTTGGTTTAAATTTTAAAATCTAGCTAAATAAAAACCCATTTACCCTTTTAAATTTTAAATTTTAATAATTTCCATTTCCTCAAACAAATTTTTAAATTTTTTCCTTTTGGGCCCCCTTTTCGAAACTGTCAATTTTCCCAAATTTTAAATTTTTAAACAATATTCCCTATATTAATGGTTTACCCCTAAACCTAAATTTTTAAACCCAAAGGGTTTAAAATTCCCTTTTCTTTTTTAAACAAAAGGGATTATTTTAACACCCAAAAAAAGGTTTTCATTTTTCCCCTTTTTGGGGAAAATTTTAGAAATCCTTTTCAAAATTTTGGACCTTTGAAATTTGAAAAATTTTTTTTCCCAAAGCTTTTCGGGCACCTTGGGAAAATTTTCAAAACTTTTCCCAAATTGGATCAAATTAATTTAGGCCCAAGGATTTGTTCCTTAATTCCTTTTAGAAAAAATTTTTTTCACCTAAAAAGCCCCTTCCCCTTAAGGGTTTTGGGTGGAAACTTTCTTTTTAATAAACCAAATTCCTCCAAAAGGGAAAAAATTTTCCCTTTAATATTTTCTTAAAAATTTTTCCCAATAAAAGGATTTTTCTCTTTCATTCCCTTATTCGAAATTTGGTTTACCAAAACTTCCCAAAAAGGGGCCCAAAATTTCTTTTTTTTGCCCCCTTTTTAAACTTAAGGAGTTTTCCAAAGAAAAACCCCAATTTAAAACCCTTAAAGTTTTGAAACCAAATTAAGTTCCTTTTACCATTTTGGGAAATTTTTTAAAATTTTTTGGAAAAATTTTCCAAATTTTAAAAATTTTTTTAAACAACACAAAATTTTTTGGGTTTAAATTTCCTTTAATAAAACCAAAACTTCAAAAAAATTTTTTTTCCTAAAATTTTAAATGAAATTTTGATCCAAATAATTTTTTTCCCAAAATTTTTTCCTTTTTTAATTCAAAATCTTTTTCCCTTTAAACCAATTTTAAAATTATTTAAAAGGAAATTTATTTTAAAAAATTTTGCCCCATTTTCCCAAAAATTTGGGATTTAACCAGTTGGGAAACCCTTTGGGGTAAAGGGGTTTCCCTTTCAAACCTTTTTTTTTTGAAAATTTTTTTTTTCTTTTTGGAATAAACTTTTTTCTTTTTCCCTTTTTTCCCAAAAAATTTCCTTTTTTAAAATATAACCATTTATAAAAATTAAACATTTTTCCTTAAATCCCTAATTTATTTAAGCCCATACCCCTTTTGGGTTCCCTTTTCTATAAACTTTGGGCCAAACTTTCCAACTTTTAAACCTTTTATCATCGGTTTTAAATCTTTGGGACAAATTAAAAGGTTAAACCAAATAAATTTTGAATAAATACCCTTTCTATCCTTCTCCCTAAGGGTTTCCCCTTGCCTTTTGGTTAAAATTTTCCCAAAGGGGAAAATTTTTCCTCAATTTTCCCTATTCCCTTTTCCCCTTTCCCTTTTTTGAAAAAAACCCTTTTAAAAAAGGATTTATTTCTAAACCAATTTTCCGGGGTTTAAAGGGTTTTTCCCAAAATTTCTTTTAAATTTTGGGTTCTTTGGGTTCAAGATCCAAAAATTTAAAAACCACCAAATTTGAAGAGAGGGAAAACCATTTTCTTTAGTTCCCCAAATTTGGGCCCTTTAAATTTTGGGCTAAAAAGGTTTCCCCAAAAACCCCAAAAAGGTGGGTTAAAAAATTCCTTGGCCCCAAAATTTAAAGGGTTTGATTGGGAAAATATTGTTTTTCTTTGGGAAAAAAATTCCCAAAGGTAATTTTAAAAAGGAAAATTCCGGGACTAAAAATTTGGAATAGGACCAACCCTTTATTTTTCTTTAAGTTTTTCCCCAAACCAAAATTTGCCCCCTTTTCCTCCAATTTTAAAATAAGAATTAAATATTTTTCAAAAACAATTTTAAAACCCAAAAAAATCTCCCAATTGGATCCGGAAACCCCTAAACCCGAAAAATTAAAATTTGTTTTAAATTTTCCTTTTGTTAAACCTTTTACTCCCAAGGCGGTTTCCCAAATAATTTTTAAAAAAAATCCCTTTTTTTAGTTGGAAAACCCGGGATTCCACCCTTTAACCTTTTCTTTCACGGGGGGATAAAAAAATAGAAGGTCCCTAAATTTATTGTAAACCATTTGGTTTTAAATTCATTAACCAAAAAATTTTTTGGGCTATAATTTTCCCCAAACTGGTAAACCCAAAAATGTTTGCTATCCCCTTTTTAAACCCCGAGTTGGGTTTCTTAACCCCAATGGAAAAAAAATTCTCCTTCCCCTTAACAGCCCTTAATTTCCCCTTTGTTTCTTTTCCCATTTTTTTCCCCAGGGGGCCAAAAACCTTTTAAACCCAAAAAAAAGGGCAAAAACCCTTTTTAAAACACTTTTCTTTTACAAATTTAAACCGCCCCCATTTCCCTGGTAAACCCCGGGGGGTTTGGTTTGGGCCCTGGGCCCGGGCCTTTGACACTTTTGGTTTTTCCCCAATTCCCCTCCCTTTTTTCCTTCAAAATTTAAAAAATTACTCCCCGTTTGGGCGGGTTTTTAAAACCCAAGATAAAGGGGTTTTGCAGGGAATTTAGGGCCCCCTCTAAAACTGGGGCAAATTAAACCTTTATGGGTTTTAATGGGAAAAGGGGGAGGCCCTTTGGGAGGCCCCCCCTGGGTGGGTTCTCCCATTTTGAGGGGAAAATTTGTTTTGGGGTTAAAATTTTTCCTAAGGTTTCGGGTTTATACCAATTTGGCACCAAGGTGGCCAAAATTTAAAGTGTTTGCGTTTTAAAATTTGGGCCCCCAAATCGGGGCAAAATGGCTTTCCCCCTCTAACCCCGGGGCGATTTCCGGGCAGGGGTGGTACCTTTGGTCAGGCCTTTGGCCGCGACGGGGAGGGGGCCCGGAGTAAACCCCTTTTTAAATTTTTTAAAAACCCCGGGGAAACCAAATTTACCCCGGGGAACCCCCGGGAAAATTGGGAACCCCCTTTGCAAAATCCGAGGGAAAATTCCCCTTTTTTCCCCTTTTAAAAAACCCCAGGGGTTTCCCTTGGGGAATCCTTTTAAAATTAATAAGGAAAAAAAACCCTTTTGCTGAAAATTTTTCCCCAAGGTGAAATAAATTTTTTTCATTACCAAAATTTCGGCTGGGAAACCTTTTGATGCGGCCTTCTTCCCGAAATTTTAACTCAGCTTTGGGTTTCCCGGGGCCCTTTGGTTCCCCCTCCGGGGTTTTTCGGCGGGGAATTTTCTTTGCCGGTTATTGGGGGAAAAAAAACTTTTTAATTTGGGGGTTTTTTAAAAAAACCCAAACCCAAAAGTTTTCAAAAGGGGTTTGAAAAGGGAAAAGGGGGGCCTTATTTGTGCCCCCCGGGGCCCTTCTTTTGACGGGCCCTTTGGTCCCCCTTTCGGGAAATTGCTCCTTTAAAAGTTTTTGCTCCCATTGGGTTTCGGGGTTTTCCGGCTCCTTTTGGTTTAAAAAAAAAAATTTGGGTTTTAAACCCTTTGAAACAAATGGTCGGAAATTGGACCGTTTGCTATTTCAACAATAAATTATTTTTTAAAATTTAAAAATTTTTCCAATAAAAAACTTTTTCCCTTTTGCTCCCCTTTTTGGGCAAATTTATTTCCTGCTCGGGTTAAAACCTTTTCTTTTAAACAAAACCAAACCATTAGTTTTAAATGATTAAACCCCAAAGGGGGGTTTACTTTTTTAAAAAGGGGAAAATTAACACCCATAGTTCACCGCCATGGACCAACCCAAAGGGTTTACTAGATTATAATCTAGTTCACATTGCTATGTGATTAATACCCAAAAGTACTAAAGTGTGATCATGTTTTGCTTGTGAGAGAGTCTTAGTCAGGGGTCTTTCACATTTAGATCCGTTATGTATTTTGCAATTTTCTATGTCTACAATCTTTTCTCTAGCTAATTGCTCCCTTTCAATATGTATCTAGATCGAGACTTAGAGTCATCCAGTTAAAAACTTGCATCGGCGTAACCCTTCGCAACCTTTTCACTTCCATAACAAAACATATCCTTATTCCACTAAGGATAATTTTGACCGTCTGGATCTACTCCTAGATCACTATTTCTTTTAAACTTGGTTAAATATACAATAGATTGGTACCGCATGGCATACTTTATAGAACCTATGGCCAAGGCATAGGGAATGACTTTCTTTCTCTTTCTATCTTCTGGTGGTGGGGTTTTGAGTCTTACTCAATTTCACACCTTGTAACAAGGCAAGAACTCTTTCTTTATTGTTCCATTTTGAACTACTTCAAAATCTTGTCAAGGTATGTAATCATTGAAAAAACTTATCAAGCATCTTGATCTATCTCTATAGATCTTGATGCTCAATATATAACTTCACGGGTCTTTCTTTGAAAAACTTCTTAAACACTCCTTTATGCTTTGCAGAATAATTCTACATTATTTCCGATCAACAATATGTCATTCACATATACTTATCAAATCTTGTAGTGCTCCCCTCACTTTCTTGTAATCTGAGGCTTCTTGCAAATCGTATAAACTATATCTTTGATCAACTTATCAAGCGTATATTCTAACTCGAGATGCTTGCACGGTCCATAGATGGATCGTTGGGCTTGCACTTTTAGCTCCTTTGGATCGATAAAACCTTACGGTTGCATCACATACAACTCTTCCTCCGAAACCCATTGGAATGCAGTTTTACATCCATTTGCCAAATTTCATAAATTGTGGCAATTGCTAACATGATTTGGACAGACTTAAGCATCGCTTCGGTTGAAAAATCTCATTGTAGTCAACACCTTGAACTTGTCAAAAACCTTTTTGCGACAAGTCGAGCTTTTGATAGTAACACTACTATCAGCGTCCGTCTTCCTCTTGAAGATCCATTTATACAATATGGCTTGCCGATCATGAGCAACTCCACCAAAGTCCATACTTTGTTCTCATACATGGATCTCATCTCGGTTTCATGGCCTCAAGCCATTTGCGGAATCTGGGCTCATCATCGCTTCCTCATAGTTTGTAGGTTCATCATGATCTAGTTACATGACTTCGAACAGGATTACCGTACCACTCGGTGCGGATCTCACCTTTGGTTTACCTCGAGATTCGGTAGTAACTTGATCGAAGTTACATGATCATCATCATTAGCTTCCTCACTAATTGGTGGATAGTCACGAGGCAGTTTACGTGATGAACTACTTTCAATAAGGGAAAGGTAATTACCTCATCAAGTTCTACTTTCCTCCCTCACTTCTTTAGAGAAACTCCTTCTCTAGAAAGGATCCATTTATTAACAGGAATGTTTGCCTTGGGATCTGTGATAGAAGGTGTACCCAACAATTTCCTTTGGGTATTCTATGAAGGCGCACTTCTCCGATTTGGGTTTGAGCTTATCGGGATGAAACTTTTTCACATAAGCATCGCGCCCAAACTTTAGAAAGCGACAACTTTGGTTTCTTGCTAAACCCAGTTCATATAGTGTCGTCTCAGCGTTTAGATGGTGCCCTATTTAGCGTGAATCAGTTTGTCTTAATGCATGATCCCAAAGCGATATGGTAAATCGGTAGAAACATCATAGATTGTACTATATCCAATAAAGTATGGTTATGCGTTCGGATACACCATTATGATGTGGTGTTCGGTGGATAATTTGTGAAACTATTCCATTGTTTTAATTGAAGACCAAACTTCGTTCAAATATTTTCTCCGATCGGATCGTAGAAACCTTATTTTCTTTTCGA